>JAPQNM010002354.1:17500-32500 GCA_029783475.1 Metacarcinus magister | reverse complement strand
CCTGCTTCTAAAACGTTAATCGTCAGTTACGAAGGAAATGCGTCACTATTCTTGCGTCAATATTCTTGCGTCATTCTATTTGTTAGTGTACGCATGACATCTTCTTATTAAGCCTTCTCAGCACTCGTTAGCACCTTCAGCACTGTATTGTATTGTCTGTCTGCACCTAGCACTCTGTCACCACCAGCACTATCAACTTACATCACCATCACCAACATAATATAGATTGAACATTGCAACACCACCTTCAAGAATGACTTAGAGCAGTGATATTCTTAATGTGTTGCACTCTCATTGCACTCTCAATTCTTACCCCTCCCCCAAAAAAAAATTCTTACCCCTCCCCCCCAAAAATTTTTTTTTATCCCCTTCCCCAAAAAAATTCAATTCAAGGTCAACATGTATCCTCTCTCTGCCTTTAGCCTACAATAACTCTCGTCTTTTCACTTTAAATTTCCTGTACAGATAACCCCCAAAAAATAATAATGTCAGTCAATGAACAATACCTTATAAGTATGGACTATTTTCATGTAGTTGATTTCACCTTAAAAAAACTTGCATCAGCACATAATTTGTAGCACATTTCACTAGATAGTTAGCACATTGCACCACTCAACACCTCAACACCTCAAACTGGATAGGACAAACACTAGACCAGCACTTGAGATACCTTTACTGAAGTCACGCACATACATAGCATCTCAGCACACCTTGCAGCACATAGTATCTCAGCACATCTTACAGCACATCAGTAACGCTAGTTTTGTCAGCCTCCCACCAGCACTCTCTCTCATTACAGTGTTATATAAGCATTCATTACAGTACTACATGTAAGATTAACTGTCAAATCTTGTAGTAGTTGGACTTGTACGTGATTCGCTTTCACCTCCAATCTGTCTGTCTGTCTGTCTGTCTGCACGTTACTCTATGTCACTTACGCGTTATCATTATTTTTATTATTATTATTATTATTATTATTATTATTATTATTATTATTCGACTTGAAGTTACATGACTCATTTCCATTGATTTCCCTCGTCTTCCTCTCTCTCTCTCTCTCTCTCTCTCTCTCTCTCTCTCTCTCTCTCTCTCTCTCTCTCTCTCTCTCTCTCTCTCTCTCTCTCTCTCTCTCTCTCTCTGTTTTTTTCTCGTTTTCCCCCTTAACCATCCTCCATCACCCTACCTCACCATCACCCTACCTAACCCCCCGCCCCGCCCCGCCCCAGAGTGTAGCCCGCCTCGGGAAGGAAGGAAGGAGGGAAGGGAGCCAGCCAGTCAGCCATTATTACAGTTGTTGTTTATCAATTTATATAATTTATCAGATGATACTTATTAAAATCGACGTCGCCGCCGCCGCCGCCGCCGCCGTCGCTGCTGCAGTTGTTGCGAATAACCAAAGATCTTCATATAAAAAAAAAACTATGAATGTCTGTCCGTCTAGCTGTATGTAGGTAGCGAGGACGTGTCTATGTGTGTTGATGTGTAATTATGTGCAAAGTGTATGTAGAGAATACTATACATATATAAATACTATATAGAAAGATTTATTTGATGATTAAGTATAAATAAAAGCACAAGCAGCAAGATCCGATGTCTTCCAGAAATGACTAGTATTAAGAAGTGTGTTTCTGTGTGTGTGTGTGTGTGTGTGTGTGTGTCTATGTGTGTGTGTGTGTGTTTGTGTGTCTGTGTGTGTGTGTGTGTGTCTGTGTCTGTGTCTGTGTCTCTGTGTGTGCGTGTGTGTGTGCGTGTGCGTGTGCGTGTGTATCTGTGTATGTGTATGTGTCTGTGTGTGTATCTTGGTGTACATAATTTCGGACAACTATGCACGTACATGCGAATATATAATGTAGAATTGTGTCAATGTATACAGGAGTTGTGTGTACATTGCAGTTCTCATGTGTAGATATTGCAGTCGTCGTGTATAAGTATATGTGTGTACTGTTGTCTCCATGATCGTGTAAATTAATTTAAGATATAGAATATATATATATATATATATATATATATATATATGTATATGTATATGTATATATATATATATATATATATATATATATATATATATATATATATATATATATATATGTATATGTATATGTATATATATATATATATATATATATATATATATATATATATATATATATATATATATGTAGAGAGAGAGATTATGTATATTATGAAATAGTGTATTTTGTTTGGCGAAGCATAATGAAAGCGCAAAGCAGTCGAGCGGACAGACGAATGCTTGGAAACGAGAGAGAGAGAGAGAGAGAGAGAGAGAGAGAGAGAGAGAGAGAGCGAGCGAGAGAGAGCGAGAGAGCGAGAGAGAAAGAGAGAGAGAATGAAAGCTGCAGATAAACCAAGACACTGACTCTCAAACAGACAGTGATCACAGTTTCACTTCCAACACCTTGCAGCAACAATCCCTTGAAGTCCTGTGACGGGATTGTAAAGTGTATATGAGAATGAGGCGCTGAGGCAAGGGTGAGAGTGTAGGTGAGGGTAGTGAAGGAGGATTGGTCACACATAACCTTTGCATTCATCCACTCCCTGCGATCCTTTCTCCCAGTCAGGTACTTTGTCATTCCTTACGAGGGACTTCTGAACCGCTGGTGATGATGATGATGGTTGAATAAGGAATTTGTTCAGACTTCAAATAAGATCACAGTTTATTACAAATACAGTTGCATTTTGGTTCAGAGAAAATTTATAAACAGTGATGTGATGTGTTGTGTTTGAGGAGAATATTTATGTTGTTAATGAGATGAGCAGACTTGTAGCAAGGAGAAGGTGTGTCCGAGGGCAGTGAAAGGTGAACATAATTGTAGGATAACTTAATACTCATCAGGGAAACATGTAATAACCCAGCCAGTTGGAGGAGGAAAAAAAAAAATCGTAACAAAAGTAAAACCTATGATTGCATACCTTGTTATTTCTATTGCATTCCGGTGTTGCAGACTAACCTACCTAACCTCACCTTGATTAACCTCAAAACGGAAGTCTTTTCACCCCATCAAGAGTATATAAATTAACCAAATATCAATCAAGGATATTTATTATTTCAGAATTACGTCTGTCTCACCATAAGTTACTTTTTACATGTGGTAGGCGTTGTCATTTTTTTTTTTCCGTCAGAAATTATGTAGAAAAATCGAATTAATTTGTGACGGCTAGGTTACGTTATAAAAAAAATCCAGTCCAACAATATTCCTATAACTTTTTAATTATATGTCAAGGGGAAACCGATTATTGCGGAGATTAATTAGTATTAGTATTAGGGTTGGGACGACAGCTAAGTCTGCGACACCGAGAATGTGATTATGAATTAATGGAAGAGCTTAACAAATGTATAGATGAGATGACCAATGTTACGCTAAGGGATCAGTAAAGTGTGGGAGGAACGCTACTGGACTCTGTTGGTAATATTTTGCAGTCTGAAAAATACATGTGGCTGCAAAATTAAACGTTTCCCAATGAAATGTTTTCCTGTGAGTTTGTTTTGAAGGCATACTTGAGGACACGAGAGGAAATTTCATGAAAGGTTTGTTAAAATAAAGGCAAGAATTACTGATAAATGCAGACAACTTTAAAGACCATGTTGTGTGTTTGTTAAATGTTTGTGGGTTGGTTTTTCCCTCGTGTTGCTTCCCTGTGGCTCTCCTCCTCCAGACCGCAGAACTGTCATGACTGGAGCAATAAATAGGTCACCTGAGGTAACTTGTTTCACCATTATCCTCTCCTCCATCGCCTATAAAACCGCTACACCAAAGAAGAAAAAGAAAATCACCTTGGTAATATATATGGCTAATATTGAGTTATTTTCTATAAGGCATTAATGGTTCATCCAAGTACAATTACTTCTTCCACTACTGTTACACCCTTTCCCCCACTCCCCTAGCCCCTCCTTCTACTTCTACATCTACCCTATCTTCCCCTCACTCTTCTTCCCCCCCTTTCCCTCCCCATCCTGGATTCTCAAGTGAATCACTGTTAAATAATTCATCCTCTCTCAAAAATTGCAGTATTCTTATATCTATCATTATCACAACTCATTCATGGAGAGCATTTGGAAAAGTTTATTTTGATAAATGATTCACAACATGGTTCATCAAGGGTAGGTCATGTCTCACCAACTTATTGAGTTTTTATTGGAAGGTTTATGAGGCAGTAGATAATGATGAGAATTATGATATTATATACCTGGACTTTAATAAGGCATTTGATAAAGTAACTACATGAAAGAGCACATGGGATTGATGGCAAAGTTCATCGCTGGATTAGGCTGGGCTAAGCGATAGGCAACAGAGTTACAATTAATGGTTCTAACTTTCTAAGTCTAAGTGGGTGGTAACAAGTGGAGTTCTACAGGAATCTGTTTTGGAGTTATTACTATTCTTAACCCTATCACCGTAATAATGCACAAAGTTTTTCGTATCGCCTGTGGTCTAATAATTTATGAGTTTTCAATCTATATATACATTGAATAATATGCTTAGGATGGTAAATTTCTCCTGGTTTTTCCGATTTGAACAGTAGCATCAACACATCGTTTAGTCTTAAGTTACATAAGTTTTACAGCATTGAAGTTGAATACAAAACCATCTCAAAGCGATGATACGAGGGAAGCGCGCTGCCAGACGTATGACACACCACCCACCTCACCAAAGTATATAATTATATATATATATATATATATATATATATATATATATATATATATATGTGTGTGTGTGTGTGTGTGTGTGTGTGTGTGTGTGTGTGTGTGTGTGTGTGTGTGTGTGTGTGTGTGTGTGGGTGTGTGTGTGTGTGTGTGTGTGTGTGTGTGTGTGTGTGTGTGTGTGTGTAACAATTCACCATTACTATTTCCCACGCTAGTTAAAATCGTGAGTGCTAGCTCTACCTTTTGCAAGCGATCATAGTTTATAATTATGAGCGATAATGGTTGTGCCTTGCAGACAGCGCTGGCAAATACGGTGTGCCGCAAGCACTGAATGGGTTAATATACATTAACGACTTAGACAATGGGATTAGTAGTGATATTAGTAAATTCGTTGATGATTCTAAGATAGGTAGGATTATTAGATCAGAGTCTGACTGACGTAAAGGACTTGCAGGGAGACTTAGATAGTTTAAACGAGTGGGTGGTCAGGTGGCAGATGGATTCTAATCATGACAAGTGTAGAGTAATGAATGTTGGTAACTTGGAAGGGAAAATCCTCACAACAAGTACAACATAAGCAAGGTAACACTGAATAGATCAAAATGTGAGAGGGATTTGGGTGTACAGGTTAGCTCAGACCTCTGTCCCAGAAAACAATGTATTGAGGCTAGAAATCGGGCTAATAGTGTTGGGATTCATTGGTAGGAGTATTAAAAGTAGAAGTGATGAGGTTATTCTAAAGTTGTATTTGGCGTTAGTCAGACCTCGCCTCGACTATGCAGTACAGTTTTGGTATTATAGAATGAATATAGGATTGTTAGAGTCAGTGCAGATGATCAAGATGTGATACAGGGGATTCTTAATTTTAGTTATGAGAGGAGACTGAAGCTTTTGAAATTACACTCACTGGAGAAACGGAGAGTAAGAAGAGATCTGATTGATGTATTTTAAGTGGGTGAAGGGTTTTAATAAGGGGAATGTAGGAGAGGTTCTTACGTCAATAGTCAAGATAGAACAGGAAGTAACGGATTCAAACTAGAAAAATGTAGATTTAGAAAAGAGATAGGCGTGCATATATTGGTTTACAAATTGGGTGGTGGATGATTGGAACAGACTCGGCAGCAAGTATATATAGTGAGTGCACAGACGATAGGGAGTTTTTTTTATAGACGGCTTTATGGATAGGGATGAGGTAATCAGGGAGTATTGGAGTAATAGGAACTACTTCGGGCTATTTGTAGCTTCCTTGTCTTCTTACGTTCTTATGTTCTTATCTTCTTCCTAAAAAAAATATACACTCCCATAGAAATGACAGCTGTATATTCCGCTTCTGTGTTCCCCCAAGTCTGATAATAACAGCTTACTTCTTAAGATTCCTTTTTCTTGAACATTATTCTACTCATGCCATTTGCACTCCTGTTTTTACTGATGGTTTTGAATAGTATTGAGTAACACTCCACATATGAGGTGGGTAACAGCTGGCTACCCGCGTATATTTATATATTTCAAGATAACTTTTCACCAGTTGTCAGGAAGATTACTTTATAAGCTGGAGAGTAGAGCAGTAAATCAGGAATTCAAGGTTATCAGATGGATGGAAGATTTTATTAACAGCAAGGAAAACACATTATAACATTATGAAGCCAGGAATTATTAACCAGGGGTTGTCTGACGTCATTATTACCTCCACCAACTACCAAGGCACCAACCACAGTCTCGCGCTAAATCCTTACGATACGGAGCGGCAGAACTGTGTTTTATTATAGCTCTCTACTGCTTTCCATAGATCATTTATACACCCGATAAGTGTAAATTATGGTATTGAAAGTGTGAGTTAAGACGTGATAGGAAAGTTATCACCATTGGTAGTGAGAGGAGCGAGAAAACACTAATAATATAACGGTGTCCTTTAAAGTGCCGGTGTCAAAGTTTGGCGGGGAAGCCTGTGTGTGTGTGTCTAGAGCCCCCAAGTGTTGCTTTGTCCCACCACACCACCACTTCCTCTCTTCCACCTCATATTACAGAGGCGTGGAGTGGTCTTGTTGACCATTGCATAGGTCAAGTTGTGCTACAAATACCCCATATACCACACAAAACCATAGAGGTGTCCTGGGTTGCACATAACGCGGGAAATCCGAATATAAAAACATCTGATAGGAAAAGTTGCAGGCCGAATCGGGGTCGTGAGTCGTGGCGGCAATGCTGGCGGCCGTGTGAGGCAATGTGAGTGTGTGTGGAGGGAGTTAAACAGCCTTAAATAAGTATTGAGAAAGGAAGTGAAGCTACAGGAACACCATGCCTCTACTACGTAAGCGACCCTTCGTCAGAAATGAGTCCCCGTCCAATCTAAAGCCTTCGGATAAAGTGTTTTACTGTGAGATGACTGGCGAGGTGTTCACCCACTATGAGTAAGTACAAAGTTTAGATAATATTGAGATAACATTAGCGTTAGAGTTAGGTTGGGGTTAGAGTTGTTATTTTAGCTTAGAGCCTCAACATTAGTAGGCTAACCTTCTCTCCATTTTTTCCTAACATTGAAATAAATTTAGCGTTAGGTTAGCCACGCAGGGTAAGAGTTAGGTTAGATTAGCCCTGCAGGGATAGGTTTGGTTTCGTATATTTCAAAATGCAAACTGTTATGCCGTTAGCATTGTAAAAACATTATATACTACCCACAAATAAATCGTCAGTCTCAAAATTAGTAGGCTAACCTTATCTCCATTTTAATTCCCCCCACCAACCCACACACTCACTCAAACTCATTTACAAGCACGTAAATAAGTATAAATATGTTGATAATGGTTCAATGGAGTATGGTTAGTTGATGCTGAAGGCTGTTAGGTTACATGCCTTAGTGATTGGTAAATTTTTAGTATTTTGATGCATTATAAGTAATTTTGACATTTATTTTCGTCGCAAATCCATATATTCTAAATTATTCTCAGGTAAAATGGAGATAAGGTTAGCCTATTAATTTTGAGACACTGACTATTTACTTGTGGGTAGGATATAATGATTTTACATTGCTAATGGCATAACAGTTAGCATTTTGAAATATATGAAACCAAACCTATCCCTGCAGGGCTAATTTAACCTAACTCTTACCCTTCGTGGCTAACCTGACGCTAAATTTATTTCAACATTACTATTACTATTACTAATATTTCTTTTATTGCCATTTATATTTTTTTCTTCCATATGATAATTTTGTTTGAGTTCCTTTGAGTGTTTGAAGGTGTCATTTATATTGTGTAAATGATTAATAACCACACACACACACACACACACACACACACACACACACACACACACACACACACACACACACACACACACACACACACACACACACACATACCTAGAGGTTAACAGACCTGAAGTGGTATATTTAGCAGAAACCAAACTCAAGCACGAGGTTCAACTGAACTTTAAGAAGGAGGGATACAATATCTGGAGGAGGGACAGAAAAGACAAAGGAGGTGGAGGAGTGCTAGTTATGGTTAAAAAAGACATATATGTAGAGGATGTGCAGTATGGGAAGGACATGGCTGAGGTGATAAGCGTTGTGATTAAAAATAGTAAAGAGGAGAGGAGGAGAGTCATACTAGTGTATGTACCACCTAAAACGAATGCATGGAGGCAAGAGGAGCATAGAAGGATGCAAGAGGAAGTTTGGCAGTGCTTGGACGATATGATAAGGAGTAATAAAAAAGTACTATTAGTGGGGGACTTTAATTGCAAGGGGGTAAACTGGGAGGAAATGGAAGTGAAAGGAGGTGAAGGGGTGTGGAGTGAGAAACTGTTGCAACTGGACCAATGGGTGGACGAAGCGACAAGGTATAGAGGAGAAGAACCATCAGTGCTTGATCTGGTATTTACGAAGAGACCTGAAGTCAAACCGATTATTGAATATACAAGTCCGATTGGAAGAAGTGATCATGTGGTACTGGAAATGAAAATGCAGGACATGAAAGCGATGAAATGGAAGGAGGATCATAAAAATGGAAGGTTGAATCATGCGAGAGCAAATTTTGAAGAGTTAAGGAAGTTTTTTGGGAATATAGACTGGAAAAATGTGATGAAAGACTTGACAGTACAGGAAAAGTATGAATTATTTCTGGAGAAGTATAAAGAGGGAGTGCAAAAGTATGTACCTGTGTACAGGGTGAGGAAAAGTAAATATAGTTGGTTTAATGGAAGATGTGTGGAAGCTAAGAAAAAGAAGGACAAAGCATGGAAGAAGTGGATGAAGAACCGAAACGATGAAAACAGAGAACAGTACAGAAATTAAAGAAACGAATATGTCAGAATAAGGAGGGAGGAAGAGAGAAATTTTGAAAAGGATATGGTACAGAAATGTGAGAAAGAACCTAAGTTGTTTTACAGATACATCAATGGAAAGATGAAGGGCAAAGAGACCATTGACAAACTGGAAAGAGAAGGTCGGATTTATGAAACAGCAAAAGAGACGAGTGAACTTATGAAGAAGAGTTTTAAATCTGTGTTTAAGGTGGAAGAGGAATTTGCAGAACCAATTGTAGAAGAGAGACAGGAGGGACTGCGGGAGGTAGGAGTGGAAAGACAGGAAATTGGAAAACTATTGGAAAAGTTGGATGAGAGAAAAGCAATGGGACCGGATGGGATATCGGGCTGGACATTAAGAGAATGTAGGAAGCAATTGGTGGAACCAATCTGGGATGTGATTAGCAGCTCCCTGAAGGAAGGAAAAGTGCCAAGAGAATGGAAACGAGCAAATATTGTGCCGATTTATAAAGGAGGGAAAAAGACGGAGCCACTCAATTATAGACCTGTGTCGTTGACTAGTGTTGTGGGCAAATTATGTGAAATGGTTATCAAGGAAAGATGGGTAAGCTATTTGGAGGAAAATAGGGTGATAAGTGAGAGCCAATTCGGGTTTAGAAAAGGTAGATCTTGTGTGACGAACTTGCTGAGTTTTTATACGAGAGTGATCGATGAAGTGCAAGATAGGGAAAGCTGGGTGGATGCAGTGTACTTGGACATCAGGAAAGCGTTTAACAGAGTCCCACACAAAAGGCTGTTGTGGAAGATAAATCATATGGGAGGAGTGAAGGGAGTAGTGCTGGACTGGATGACAGATTATTTAAAGGACAGAGAAATGAGAACTGTGATTAGAGAGACAAATTCAGAGTGGAGTGCAGTAACAAGCGGAGTACCACAAGGATCAGTGCTGGCACCCATCATGTTCCAGATATATGTGAATGATATGCAGGAAGGCTTGAGTAGCTATATAAACCTGTTTGCAGACGATGCAAAGCTGATGAGGGTAATAAAGAGTGAAGAAGACTGTAAGGAGTTGCAGGCAGATATGGATAAGATTCATGAATGGAGCCTGAGGTGGAAATTGGATTTCAATGCTAAAAAGTGTCATGTGATGGAGATGGGAAAGAGTAAAAGAAGACCCACATGGGATTACAAATTGGGGGACATTTTGATAACAAAAAGTAAAGAGGAAAAGGATCTGGGAGTGATTATCCAAGACACCCTGTCCCCGGAAAAGCATATAAATGGGATATTTGGATCAACGTATGGGTTGCTAACAAATGTTAGGGTGGCGTTTCATTATCTAGATACAAGTATGATGAAAAAAATTATAACCACCATGATACGCCCCAAGATGGAATATGCAGCGGTGGTGTGGTCACCACACATGAAGAAAAACATAAGGAAGTTAGAAAGAATTCAGAGAATAGCTACAAAGATGGTGCCAGAATTGAAAGATTTAACCTACGAAGAGAGATTGAGAGAAATGAGTTTGCCAACATTGGAGGAGAGAAGAGAAAGAGGAGATCTGATTACGATGTACAAAATGCTAAATCACATAGAGAAGATTGACAGACAGAATTTGGTGACGGTAACTGGAGGTGTGGACAGGAGAACGAGAGGGCATTCAAAGAAGATTGTGAAGAGTCACTGTTTGAGGGATGTTAAGAAGTACAGTTTTACTCATAGAATGCTGGATATTTGGAATGGTTGGAGTGAACAAGTTGTCACACCACCCAGTGTGCATACATTGAAGGAAAAATTGGATAAATATAGATATGGAGACAGGACATAATGAGCCCTGCTTGAACCCTGTAAAATACAACTAGGTAAATACACACACACACACACACACACACACACACACTATCACCATCACAATGTTGGGAAATGCACAACTAATGCAATATGTATGGTTAGACAGCTGTAAGGTAAGGAGAAACAGTTGTTTGTTGACCTTAAAAAAACACTATTGGTGGGGTGGTAAGAAAGGTGATATATTAGGTATTTGAAAATGTTATTTACTCTTTGTTGAGCTGCCATTAAGTAATGAAAGTTGCTCTATGTATACATGTCATTTCAAAAAGAATGGTGGTGGTGAAAGCTTGAGTTGATTCACCCCTCCATTACCCCCGAAAAACTGTTATATTATCCCCAGTTTGGGAACTAAAGTTAGTTAAACAGATTAGTATTAGCATAAGATGGAAAACTTGTGAAAGTGAAAATCAATGTTGTTGTGAGGGAGTGTATTCTTACAAATGTTTTAGAATGAGTTTCAGTTGTACAGTGGTGTTGTATTTCAGGGAATTTTGGGAGCGGCTTGTGCTGTGCAACTCAATGGTGTGGTGCTGTGAGCTGACCGGCCGACCTAACCTTACATACTTGGAGGCTATGGAGTGTGAGAGTCGGGCGCGTCGCTGCCTGTCTAAATTTCCACAGCTGCTGCGTCGACCTATCCTGTACCTGGCCAGTCTCACACGACGCGGCAGATTTATTGACCTGAACGAGGATGTGTTTGCCTTCGTGAGGGACCGGTACTTTGTAGGGGAGGAGGTGGAGGCCATAGTACACAACCACTGGTATGATTGCAAGGTATGTGTATGTCTGTCAAGGGTACTGTGTCTACCCTCACAGAATGGTCTTTGCTTTTCCAGTTTTAGTCATCTTAATTAGTCATCTAATGGATAAGATAGATAAGTCATATTACACATGCATGCATACATACACACACCAAATTAAAGTCTCTCCCTAAAGGTAACAAGAGTGATTCTGCCAACACCTGAAGAAGTAGAAAAATACCTGAAGGACAGGGAGGAATCTGATGCAGAGATGGAAGAAGAAAGTAAGAAAGTGAAGGTGGAAGAAGGCGATGCGAAGGTGATTGAAGATGTCGTTAAAAGCAAGAACACAGAGGAGGATGAGGAGGTGAAAGTGATCAAAGTAGTGAAAAAGGAAAGTAAGGAAGATGAGGAGGAAAAGGAAGTTTGTCCTCCTCCATTTGCCACGTTCAAGTATGAAGTGATTGAACTTGATCCGTGGGACTATAAGGAAAGGAAGGTGAGATATGTGTGTGTGTGTGTGTGTACAGAATTATTGCTGTCATTATAGCTACTAAGGAAGTATAAATGATCACCTGCTTTATCTAGTCTAGTCTATCTTCACAATTATGGGTTTGTTAAATGGTCGGGTGGATTTGCTCATAGTTTGGGTTGAGTATTTGAAAGGTAGATGCACTGAAGGGAATGTTGTGTGTTAGCTTTAATAGGAAAGGTTAGGTTAGGCTTGGTTTGGTTTGGTTTGGTCAGGTGTGCCACAGGTTAAAAGCATGAAAGGTAATACACGGTTTGGCAACAAGCAGGATTTTATTTTTATTTTTTGCGTATTTTTGTTGTCCCTTAGCCATTACCCTTTTAATGTTTAGAAAAAAATAAATAAAGGTTGATCATTGTATTTCCTTCTCCCGGCAGTCTCACATTGTCGGGTGGGAGCAGATCCGCCGTAATAAAGGTGTCGTCACACGAGAGAAATGCAAACTGTTCTTGAAGCAATGTGTGATGTTGTCAGCACCCGGCTTCTGGGTCATCAAGGTGAGGCAAGCATCACCCTCCCCCTCCACCTCTCTCTCTCTCTCTCTCTCTCTCTCTCTCTCTCTCTCTCTCTCTCTCTCTCTCTCTCTCTCTCTCTCTCTCTCTCTCTCTCTCTCTCTCTCTCTCGCAGTAATGGTGACCACAATGTTCTCTGTAATGACTTCATTGCACTTATTATATAGTAATCAACAGTACAGATTGATACAAAAAAAATGAGTGGTGATAGGTTTTTGTAATATATAGTGTGAAAGATGTAATTTGAGGATTTATGGAGGCTAGTTAGACTGCCTCTGCCCGTTATTTGGCGTAGGTTTAGGATGTCAGCCTGTCATTCTGTCACCCACAGGAGAAGGTCGCTTCCCTCCATCGCCTGGCTGACACCAAGTTCTCGGACATCTTCCCAGGTCCAGAACCAAAGTTTATGGAGACGAAGGCCAAGAAAATGCCTTTGGGCCTCAATCCTGACTTTGTGGCTGAGAGAAGAAGGGAGAGGAAGGAAGCCAGGGAAGGGGGGGCGGATGGGAAAAAGAGAGGGCGTCCTCCCCTAACAGATGAACAGAAGGAAGCAAAGAAGAAAATGTAAGTTGGGTTCCATTTTTATTTTCCATTTCTTTTTTTCTTTTTTTTTGGGGGGGGGATGGTGGTGGTGGTGTGGGTGTTAGGTATTCTGTGAAAATTTTTGAGAATTAATCTAAGAAAGTGGAGTTGTAAATTTATATTGATGTCTACATTTTAACTTACCAGGACCAAGGAAGCCAAAGAAGCCAGGGAAGAAGTACTCGCCGAACAAAAGGAAAAGTTACGCCAGAAAATGGAGAAGGATAAAGAAGAGAGACAGAAGGAAAGGCAAATCAAGAAAGAAGAGAAACGCCTCCGCCTTCAGTACATTAAGGAGTGGAACAGAGCCCGAGAAGACCTGGACTGTGATGACCACAAGGTAATAATGGAATAATTCACTACAACTTTTTTTTTTATTTTTTATTTTTTATTTATTTTATATTTTATTTTATTTTTTTATTTTTTTATTTTTTTATTTTTTTTATTTATTTATTTATTTTTTTTATTTATTATTATTTTTTTTTATTTATTTATTTATTTATTTATTTTTTTTTATTTATTTATTTTATTATTATTTTTTTTTTATTTATTTATTTATTTATTTATTTATTTATTTATTTATTTATATTTATTTATACAGGCCTTACATCAATATAACAAAGGATGCATTTTTTTGGCAGGCAATTTCACTGGTTAAAGGTAGTATTCTTAGTACCCCTTATCTTAAAACCTAACCTGCCTTTGTAAATTACTAAATATGTCTTAAAATACATACAAAATGATAATATACATAAAATTCTATCTTATTGACAAGTGAAATATCATGATAATGGTGAGGTCCATGACGGCCAATTCATAACATTATCCCTTGCCTTCACCTTGCATTTACATTCCTCGCCTTGTAACCATGCAGAACCTCACCTATTCACCCTATCTTACCCTCCATCTTACAATTGGCTTTCCTCTCCTCTTATAAGCACTAATACCTTATATATATAATGTATTTCCCACTCTACAGGACTTACCTCAACCCACACCAGTGCTCTGTGGAATCCCAGACCAAGAATTCAATAACTTTATGACCGTGCTGGAGTTTGTGAATAATTTTTGGGAGGTTCTTGAGGTGAAGGACGTGTATCCGCAAGGAATCACTTTTGAGATGCTTGAGACTGGACTGTTGGAGAAGGAAGTGGCAGGTGAGTGGGTGGTGATGGTGGTAGTGGTTTAGGGACTGCAGTGGTAGTAGTAATAGTAGTGGTAATTATAAGTAGTTGTAATGTGTGCATGTGTGTGTGTGTACATGTGACAGTGTTGTATCCAGTGACATTTAATTGAATAAGTGTTTTAATTGCTGGTGAACATAGACAAACGGTGTATTGATTGCTGTTATCTCCATCACTTCATATTATGTTTTAGTTTATAGATTTATTGAGTTCAAGTTAATTTTATTATAGGATTTTTTTCATAGGATTGAAATGTTTCTTGACTGAAATTTAACTTGCATTATAAATATAACTAAAACTACAATGAAAGTCAAGATAATAGGCTTCATATATACTAGATAGATAGATAGATATACTAGCCTTCCTCTCCTCCTAGGACTCTTAATGTCACTCGTGTACACTTCCTTAGTGGAGAGATTGTGAAGAAAGTGTGTGAGTGAAATTGAGTGTCCTAGGAGGAGAGGAAGGCCAGTTGTAAGATGGAGGGAGAGGGTGAAAGAGTATATACATAAAGAGTTGTATATAGAAGGGCAGAGAATGAACTAGCAAAGAGAGAGGTGGAGGCTTTTTTGCCGTGGCCATATTTTGGGGAACATATCCAGAGGGAACACTTGCTTCTATTTCTCCTACTGTCCTCTTTACAGGGTCTGGTGACAAGCGGGAT
>JAPQNM010002354.1:2500-15000 GCA_029783475.1 Metacarcinus magister | reverse complement strand
GTGAAGCGGAACTCATTGAGAAGGTAAGCCGTGTGTGTGTGTGATGCTTGATATAATAATATTATTGATTCACTCCCAGCACACCCTCACATCTTACCTTTGTTGTGTTACCTTACAGGTGCTGAGTGCTGGCCGAGGGGTGAGCACAGCACCACTAGGTCAAGACAGAGCCTACCGCCGCTACTGGGTGTTCAGCAGCTTAGTGGGACTCTTTGTGGAGGATTTTGAGCCCCATCCTGGGTCATGCCGTGCCACCCCCACCCCCCAACACCCTAATTCCCTGGCTATGATGATGGAGGAACGTGAGTTGGCTATCCGGGAAGAGGCCTGTCACAACCTAGCCCACACCCACACCCCAGACACAGTGCCAACAAGTAATAAGGAGAACGCCGGACCCATCCCACCTCGACCACCGGCGCCAACCCACCCACCCAGCCGACCACTCCACTTGGCCAATGGAGCTCAGTCTGGTATCAAGGATGAGACCCAACAGGACAAGAAGGAAGAGGCAGCCCCAGTGTTTGGTCTTTGTACAGCAAATTCCGAGACCTGTCCTGTCCACGCCCCTTCCCCCACCCATCACCGTTGGCACTTCTTCCACAACCCCAACCAGCTGCCTGTACTACTGGCTGCCCTTAATCCTCGAGGGCATAGGGAGCGCCGATTGCGTTCTAACCTCACAGCCTTACTTCCAACCCTGCAAACTTCCCTCAAGGCTTGTCCCATCAACCGCCTCAACCCAAACCTCAGTGCCCTGCAGGTAAATGTGTGTGTGTAATAATTATAATAATAATAAACGGTTTATTTAAAAAGCAGTCATGGACTGAAAATATACATAATTGGGGAATCTATATGGTAAGGTATAATTAATTAAGTTTACTTATCTATGTACTAAGGTATAATTAATTAAGTTTACTTAGAGTTTAATGAGCGAACAATGGAGGGAATCGCAATGTTTTTGAAACGGTGTGTGTGTGTGTGTGTAAAGATCTGCTTTTTGGCATGGAATTCAGTGTGTATTAATATTGGTTGGTTTGTTGCAGGAGATGGAGGGTGAAGGGTTGGTTCGTAAGTCCCAGCGCCACACTGGACCCGCTGCTAAGAAGGACACCAACCTTAACTTTCCCCTTGGCACCCCAATGGAGGAGGTGCTGAAGGTCACTCTGACAGACATCATCCTAGAGACAGAGGACAAGCTGCACCTGGGTATGCTGGGCAGCCTGCAGCAGCCTCTCCAGCGTGAAGAGTGGAGGGAAGCACTGGTCTCCGGCACCCTACCCCTCACCCCCATCATGGACTATGGAGGAAAGAAGCGCATGGCTAACCTCAGAGTGAGTGTCTGTTGTGTAAAGATCTGAATGAAGGTGATAGTGTTCTGTCTCCATAACTATTGTCATCTAACTCTCTTCCTTTGTCTGTTTTTCCACCTGCCTATGACTTAAACTCCTTCAAAAGAGGAGTGTCAACACACCTCTAATGTTAACTGGACCTCCAACCCTTGCTTCTATTTCTCCTACTGTCCTCTTTACAGGGTCTGGTGGTATTTTTTTTTACATATTTTTGTTGTCCCTTAGCCAGTACCATTTTAATGTGGGAAAAAAAGGAAAAAAACTTAGTCGTGAACTCAAAGGATTTCCATTATATTTGTATAATTTCTGCCTCAAATTCAATCATAATGTGTGTGCTTCTATTTAGAAAGCTTAATTTCTTGGTGGGTGTGCAAGACTGTAGAGTAAAATAGAATAGATGTTATAATATGAATTTCCTTGAAGACCGAGTTGGATCAAGATAGTGGTGAAGCCATAAAGCCTGAGGATGAGGATGCCGGGGATGCCATGGAAAAGGTGAAACAGCTGTGTCATGCTATCCTTCACCTGTCCAGAGCTGTGGATCCTAAGTTCCTGCAGCATCCCCTAGGTAAGGATAAACACTGGTGCTGTGTTGTTTTGTTCCTACTTACCTACCTGCTTCCTTCACAACAACTGCTGTCCTCATGTGCTGTGTTGTCACCTTCATCAATAACATCAATTCAATGTGTCTTGTATTGGAGTGTCTATCAGTAAAAAAAAATATATATTTTTATATATATATATATATATATATATATATATATATATATATATATATATATATATATATATATATATATATATATATATATATATATATATATATATATTAGTCCACTGTGTTCAGCAATTCCTTCCGTTTCCTTTGCTGCTGTTATGGTGAAAATTTTCCTTTGCCTGACACTAGGGAAGCAGCATCTCATTCTTGTTATTGTTTTTTATTGTTCGACCATTTTACCAACATTATTACCTAACTTTAAAGATCCATGGATGTAATGAAGTGTGTCAAGGTTAATTAATAGAAAAGTTATGCTTTGGGTAAACTCCATTATAGATCAAGAAAGCATTGATTAATAGCCTAATGGATAGATGGATGGTGTTTGAAGAAATAGATAGATGAAAGAAAGTAATATACAGTAATGAAATGTATAATGTTTTACTAACATCAATGTTTTCAGAAGGCGGGTCTGAAACACTAATTTCTTTTTAGGTGAGACAGACAAGGCTAGAAGGACACGGGAGAGAGCAGAAGAGACTTACTTAAAGAGCCACCAGAAGGAGGAGGAAGATGCAAACTCAAGTGGAGAGGTGGAGGAAGATGAAGAGATTAAGAACCTTTCCAGCCTCCTCACACCTCTTGAACGTTGGGAGAACTCACTCATGGCCTCTACCAACCTATCACAAGTCAGTGGGCGTGGATCTCTTTCTCAATTTGTACCACCTAGCCTCAACAAACATGAAAATATAAAAAAAATTAAGTCTGCAAAAAATTCTTAAGATAGGAAACGAGGCATCAATGACTATAGATAGATAGATATAAAATATTCCGGTTCCATCAGTTTTCAGGCATGAATTTCAGAGCGCAGTTTCAAATTTCCCAAGTTGGCACATCACTGTTTATGTTTATGTTTTGATGGTGCTGTACCCAGAATTAGGCGTTTGCTCATGCCGGATTATTGATAGTCAACTTGTATAGAAAGGAAAGTTTGAATAATTAGTAATAAATATATAATTTATCGAGCATTTGACCTTGCTGAGTGTGTATTAATGTGACCTGACCTCCACAGTTGTGTCTACACTTTGCCACCCTGGACAACTCTATAAGCTGGGCACACTCGGTGGCTAACACACGGTGCCGAGTCTGCCGCCGTAAGACTGACCCCGAGAGCATTCTGTTGTGTGATGGCTGCAACAAGGGAACTCATCTGCAGTGCCTCAAGCCTAAACTCAAGGTGAGGACACTTGTATGCTTCTATTTATTAGACTTTAGCACTGCAAGTTTGGGATAATATGGAGATAAGGTAAGGTTAGCCTACTAATTATGAGGTTAGGACTATTTTGCTTTAACAAGTTTACGAAAGTTGATATATATTGCATGATATTCTGCAACCTTAATTCTATCTGATATATTCTATCTAGCACAACTATATAGTCTATAGCTACCTAGTTTAGGGGGGATTATTGAATCATCTTTGTTTTATAGGAAGTTCCTGATGGGGACTGGTTTTGTGACCGCTGCCGCCCTAAAGAACGTCCAAAGAGTCCCCGCAAGAACAGGCAAATATACTGTGAGGAGTCAGATGAGGAGGAGGAGGAGCAGGAGGAGTATAGGTGAGTGGCTATATTGTATTGGGAGGAGGAGCAAGGTAATTACAAATATACAACACAACGCTAATGAGATCAACTGATCATTAATTAAATAGCTACCTTGTTTTCATTGCTTGTACTGCACACACTCACTATTCCTAACCTAACCTAACAGTCCTCTCACCACACACTTGCAGATAAACAAATACAAACAATTTCCTCTTACTCATGCTGATAGGGTAATGTTGTTTTCATTCTCCATGTTTTATAGTGAAGGCTTTAAGAATATATATATATATATATATATATATATATATATATATATATATATATATATATATATATATATATATATCTATCTAACAAACCGTTGGCGCCAGTAGGCTTTTTGGAGGCTAGTTTAGACTGCCTCTGCCCGTTATTTAGCGTAGGTTTAGATTTTTTATAGTGACGCCGCGAATGTTTACATCCTCTCTTGTTAGTGGAATGTTAGGTGTATGTTCCTACCGTGTCTCATAGCACACAACACATTGGCTCTGTCTCCACTCAACAGCGATGTGTGTTATACTTGCTGCTTGCCTGGCACCCTTATCTGCTGTGACACCTGCCCGCTGGCCTTCCATCCTGAGTGTGTGGCTCTGCGCAAGGTTCCCCGAGGCTCTTGGTCCTGCTCTCACTGCACCTCAGACAGCAAGGGTGAGTTCAAACTAGGAAGTGTTCAGGTAAAAGGACTAGGCCCATATTCTGATTTTGTAAAGTTTCATTTTCTATTTTTAAATATGTTGGTTAAATGTGTGGTTTCAATGATTTTAAGTTGAAATCTGACCCCAAGGCTGCATTCTGATACTGGATCTCCAACCCTTGCTTCTATTTCTCCTACTGTCTTCTGTACAGGGTCTGGCGACAAGCGGGATTATTATTATTCCTTAGCCAGTATATACCCTTTTAATGTAAAAAAAAAAAAAAAATTAAATAATAAATTAGACCCAGTGCCTCCTCCTGTGAGTGTATGTTAACATGGTTTCTTTTTTTGCAGGGAAAGATACCTCTGATGACAAGAAAAGAAATAACAAAGAAGTCAGTAAAGGAAGTAAAGATGGAGGAAAGAACAAAATCACTCCTAAGTCTACCACACCCAAGTCTGCCTCAGTGAAGAAAAACTCCAAGGCAACAACTCCTAAAGTGGTCACACCTAAAAGTACTACCAAGAGCTCTTCCACCTCCAAGATATCTCCAAAAACCCACAAGAACAGCGCATCTCCGCCCATTGAGAACAGGAAACGTAGGGGTGAGGGGGAGATACCTCACTCAGCCAAGAGGACAAAAAGAGGCAACTCTGGTGAGCGAATGGCAGGAAAACCATGAATTTCAGTGGGCTATGTACTTTTTTTCCTTTTTTTTTCCAGTTTTCAGCTCTGGGTAACAGATTCTTTTTTGTGTGGAAAACTCGCATCAGAATCACCTCATCTCCCCTTGCTAACCACCACCATTCAGAATGTTTTTGATATCTTGTGCTTCTATATATTTTCGACTGAGCGCTTTGAGAATTCCATAATTGAAATTGCAAAGCGCTTCAAAAAGTTAACATTAACATTTCAGATTCCCCGCCCAGAAGGCTGAGTGGCCGTCGTTCTTTAGTGAATGAGACGAGTAACCTCAATACTACTACACTCAACTCCTTACTGGAAGAGCTTCAACGCTACCCAGAATCATGCCACTTCAACAAGCCAGTCTCCAAAAAATTGGTGAGTAAGGACATTGTTTAGTAACCTCTTTCCTTTATTAAGTTTCAAAGTTTTGTGACTAAAATTGTGATGTTTTTGTTTTCATTTTAGCTCGGTTTCAACGCCACATGTTTCATAAGGGTAGGCAAAGATTATCATATATAACTTAACATCAAGGAAAAGATAATATCTGAAGACTGTACAAAGATTACTATAGTGGCAGTCTAGTAAATGAAAAGGGAGGAACAGATAAGTGTGGTAGCTATAGAACATTGTCTACCTCACCCTGTGCTACCCTGTTTAGGCCCCGGACTACTATGAGGTGGTAAGGAAGCCAATGGACTTTGGACGCGTGCGTGACAAACTCTCTTCCCTCAAGTATTCCTCTGATGGGGAGTTCCTGGCAGATGTGATGTTGATCTTCCAGAATTGCCAACAGTACAACCTCGAGGATACACCACAGTACCGAGCAGGCTCCCTCCTGTCAGACTTGTTTATGAGTCGGGTTTCTGAGCTAGGTCTGCCACTGCCTCACATCTCACCCTCATCAGGCAGGAGGAGGCGACGTTAACGGTCTTCCTGGTCACTATGAAAACATACAACTACTTTCTAACATGCCTACCTGGTCACATCTATGGAGGGAAGGGAGTCCTCAACTCCTGAATGATTCATAGCCTTCAAAGTGTTAAATGATTTTATACTGCAGTTTTCTCTCTAGCTGTGAAATAAAATGAAATGGTATTCAGACCTAATTCTTATGTAATATAATAATATTCTATTTAAAAAATTTTTAATGTTTTAATTATTTGATATTGAAGCTGTGAGCATTTACATAGTGTTTTGTAACCATTGTGAGTAGCAAGAGTAGCCACCAAGGACTACTTACTACTATAGTCTTCCAAATCTTAACATAGATTCCTGGTGGGGCAGAATCCAGTATTCCCATGGGTCCAATGGGCCACTCGGTGGTGATATCAAATAATGAAAAGTGGCCAGTGGATATCGGGGGATCGAACCCGGGACCCTCAGTTGTCATGCCCGAACACTGACCACTGTACCACCGCCTCCCCAAATATGCGTTTTACTTATGTACATCAACTGGCTAGTTCACGTAGACATGGCAGCGTTGGACCCATGGGAATACTGGATTCTGCCCCACTAGGAATCTATGTTAAGATTTGGAATACTATACATCAAAACATGCACCTATATGTCACCACACATACTGCCCACTCACTTTATAATTGCATGCCTACTAAATACATATAGGTAGAACAAAAAAATTATTATAAAGGTGAGGCAAACCCTACTATGTATTTAGAAGAAAACAAATTCATGTCTGTTGCAGAACCAGGATCTCCAGGGTATAAATTCCTTGAATCATGATTACATTCTCATAAGGGTTGCATGTATTTCCTGACTCTTAAGGCCATGTCACACTGTGCGTCAAATCGGGGGTAAGTCACCCCAGCGGTCACCGCAACACACTCAAGTCGAGGCACGCGGGGCAAGGGATGCCCGCCAGTAGCTTCCCGACAGTGATGGATTGGTAGCACGCGTCAAAAGACTCACCAAGTCACAATGTCGCAGAAATCTCAGCTCCACTGGCGTCGTGAGGACGTTATTCAACTCATAGAATTATACAAGGATAAGATGTACCTCTGGCAAAGTGAAATGCCCCAAGGGGATGAGTCACCGTTTGAACACAGGAGTGGACAAATGTGCACGCTATCCACTCACGCCAAAACACCCAGACTCATAAGACACACAATGTGACATGGCCTTTAGGGTTATGTGCTCCTGAAACACATTAGTACTATTAGATGCAGCACTCCTTGCTGCTACATTTCCTCACACCATTAAGTTACCACAAGATATTTGTTAACTACCAAAATTGTCTACCACAGTAGTTTAAAACCAATGATTCAAAGAATATTTTTTAAAATAAAAATATTGACCAATTTTGTCTAGAATGTTAAATCACATCATGATACTAACTAATGTCACCCAACTTTCAAAATGTGATGCAGGTCTGGAGGATAAAAATAATATTGAAAAATGAGATGATAGAAGAAAAACAAAAAGGAAAATTGAATCTGTCTGGTAAAGGTAAATTGGGAACCTCACATAATTTAACCACGTCTGGAATATTGAATGTGTATGGAAAACCGAATACATTTGGTAAATTGAACACATCTGGTAAATGGAGTAGGAATTCTACTTCACAGTCCAGAATGATGGTAGACTGGCATCTCCTAGCCAGAGGAAGTCTGTGAGCACTTGCATGGGTGTAAGAAGGTAATGTTGTGGGATAGTGAGTCCTGTGAGTGGGCAAGAGAGCCGTGTTGAGAGTCGTACAGCCTTGCTGCCCTCCATACACCCTACCAATGGTGCTGGTTTTCACAGGAGAAAGAGCTGCACTGATAGGTGAGTGTATTTACCTAGTTGTAGTATACAGGGCCTGAGCTACATTTGTGTAATAATGTCTCTGTATCCCACCATCACCACACACACACCCCTAGACATACCTTTTTTTTTTTTTTTTTTTTTCTTTCTTTCTTTCTTTCTTTCTTTCTTTCTTTCTTTCTTTCTTTCTTTCTTTCTTTCTTCTTTCTTCTTTCTTTCTTTCTTTCTTTCTTCTTCCCTTGAACAAGTTTCCAGCATCAGAATGCCTGTAAATTCATTCTACAATTTGCTCACAAAGATTGAAACCATCTCTCCAGGAATTTGTCGTCTGGAGGCAACACTTGGCTTTCTGACAGCCGTGGGATTTTACACAACCCTTCAGTATTTATCAAGAATATCAAAACAGCCTTAGCCACATCATTCCTGAAGCCTGCGAAGCCATAGACAACGTGATGAAAGAGGAGTATTTAAAGGTAAGTTATATTAATTTGTTTATCGGATACTAAGTTGCTACTTGTAGGGGCTTTATTTTATTAAGTAGAAATTGCACCAATGATAAAACTGTGTGTGTGTGTGAGAGTAGGAGGGTTTTGCTTGGAAAATAATAAAAATATAATAATTCCCTGAGAATTTACCTCTAAACAATTATAAGTAGGCTCCAGGCCTCGTGTGGCCTGGACTCAAGGCGGGCCGTGTTGTCACTGCAGCCACACTGTCTGTCCTACTGGAAGTGTGTATAATGTACCCGTAGACACGTTAGCTGTCAAATTACCAATGCACATCATTGACGGACTCTAGATAGCCTGTGTGTCCCTTAGATGGTAACACTACTGCAGCCAGCTAGGGTCACCACACAAGAAGGGTGACATTCAGCTACTGGGACAGACTGAGGGAGCTGGGGCTGTACTCACACCAGCTAAGAAGGGACAGGTACCGGGTCATCTACATGTGGAAGATCCTGGAGGGGCAGCCCGGGCAGGTACCTAATCCCACACCACTCACACTGCAGCCACACACCACCGAGAGGACTGGTTGCAAGTGCTCAAGGCAAAACATACCAACTATGCAAGGCTCCAGTTAGGATCAGGACCCTGCTGGCATCTACCCTTACTTATGGCTTATGCTTATGTCATGGCTGTGAGCAAGTCCTCAACACCATACCAAGAATACTATACACAACCAACCTGCATCATTGGACCCAACACTCACTCCACTCACTTCATATTCGTCATAGCAAATTGTTGGTTGTACTAGTTCATATTCCTTTGGATTAGTTGAACTCAAGTAAATTTGAAAGTTTTTTATTTATTTTTACTTGTATGGAGAAAGTTATTTATTTAAAAGTTCCATACATTTTAATTTTTTTAGTCTTGTTTTGAAGAGGGTGACATTAATATACAATATATATATATATATATATATATATATATATATATATATATATATATATATATATATATATATATATATATATATATATATATATATTATATATATATATATATATATATATATATATATATATTATATTATATATATATATATATATATATTATATATATATATATATATATATATATTATATATATATATATATATATATATATATATATATATATATATATATATATATATATATATATATATATATATATATTATATATATATATATATATATATATATATATATATATATATTATATATATATATATATATATATATATATATATTTATATATTATATATATATATATATATATTTATATATTATATATATATATATATATATATATATATATATATATATAATATATAATATATTATATATATATATATAATTATATTCATTCTCTAATACTTGGACCAGAACTGCACTGCATATTTAACACAAAACAAAGTACAAAACCAAAACAAAACAAGTAAATATATGCCAAACAAAATAATAATAATAAAAAAACAACCTGAAAACTTTGAAAATTTGAATAATAATTAATAATAAGTGAAGCCGAATAATACCAAACTAACACGAACTAACCCATAAACCAAAAAAACTAAATACATCATAATAAAACACACATAAATAAACAATGCAATAAACATAATAAAATAAAAAAAAAAAAACACAGGAAGTGAAAAAACAGAGAACCGAAATGATGAAGATGAACCGAAATTACCACCATGCGCGCCAACGCCATTTAATAATAGTCGTCATGATTAATGGGTGAGCTTGTTCCATTATTTCGCTTATAGTGAGTGTTCGCGACGGTATTCCTCCACGTCCTTGTACATACTTATTGGTGACTTCCTCGCCCACCTGCTGAACGAAGGAGGGAAGCAGATCATATTTACTTACGGATATATAAGTGAAAAGGTAAGTGTGTGTGTAATATTAGCTGTCACCGGCATGTTTGGGGGAGAAATTATTTTGATTTTCAGCCAACACAGCACACGGAACTATAAACTAACTCAGGGTCTAGATGACACTGTTAGGAGCATTTCTAACCCATATTACACTGTGGGAAACTCATAATTAATAATAGGAAATTTCTTTGACTTCTAGGGAAATATTCTTCGATTTTCCAAGACGTGTATATGCTTCACCCTCTAACAATGTTGGTTGAAACTGCAAATTTACCGTTTTTTTTTCTGGTTTTGAATAATATGACGTAAGAATTGTTAGTTAGGTTAGGTTAGGAGTGTGTAGGGAGTGTATTCCAGCCGTGTGTGTGTGTGTGTTTTTTTTTCTTCTGAGCCTAGGGGTGGTAAGGTTAGGTTAGGTAAGGTTAGGTTAGGTAAGGTTAGGTGAGGTGAGGTGAGGTGAGGTTAGGTTAGGTTAGGTAAGGTTAGGTTAGATTAGGTTTTTGAAGTGTTAATATTCATACTATTTTTAACTTGTTCCCGCAGAATCAGATTTAATTCCATTTTATACCGGTTAATGTATTCATGTTGGACACATTAATTATTAGGCAGTGCTTGCTTACAGGTACGGCACGGTACAGGTACGGGTGATAAAATATAAATAGCTTATATTACCGAGCCTAACCTAACCTAACCTAACCTAGCCTAGCCTAGCCTAGCCTAGCCTAATCTAACCATAACCTAACGAGTGCCGTATCCTCATATAGCCTCCTTATAGATACGGCACGTGCCTCAGTTTTGGGTAAAAAATTTGTATAACTGAACCTAACCGTACCTAACCGAACCTAATCAAGCGTATATAACCTAACCTAACCTAACCTAACCTAATATAACTTGAAAAATGCTTTACCAGGTCAATAATGAGACGCGGGCCGTACCAATAGGGGTGGTAAGGTTAGTAGTAAGGTAGTTATGTAAGTAGGTTAGGTAGGTAAGGTTAGGTAAGGTTAGGTAGTTATGTAAGGTAGTTAGGTAGTAAGGTAAGGTAAGGTAAGGTAGGTAGGTTAGGTAGGTTAGGTAGGTTAGGTAGATAGGTTTTTGAAGTGTTAATATCTACATTTTTAACTTGTTCCCGCAGATCAGATTTAATCCATTTGTATACGGTATGTTTCATGTTGGCTGTGTGGAAGATTTAATTCCATGCGTTGATAATTGTTGATGGAAAGAAAAAAAAATGTATATCTGTGTTTGTGGTGATAGATATCTAATATATATTCTTTCTCCTCCTCCTCCTCCTCCTCCTCCTCCTCCTCCTCCTCCTCCTCCTCCCCTCCTCCTCCCTCCCCAAAACAGCCTGGAATACCCATGGAAATTGCACTGAACAAGGAATCGAAGCGGAAAACACCCTTAGCAATTTCCTTGAGGGGGGGCGAGAGGAACTTTGGGTAGGATGCCTTAAATAATGGGGTGCGCTTCCCCCCCCCCTCCACCTACTCCTACCTGCTGGATTTATTGGGCAAGCAGGTGGAGGGGAAATGTAAGGAGAGATTTCCCTTCTATAATGATGAGGAGAGAGGAACAGTTGTGTTTAGACATGATAGGTAAGTTGGGGGGGAGAGAGAGAGAGAGAGAGAGAGAGAGAGAGAGAGAGAGAGAGAGAGAGAGAGAGAGAGAGAGGGAGAGGGAGAGAGGGAGAGGATGTGTATATCTAAGAGAGAGAGAGAGAAAGAGACAATCAATATATAATAAAATATAAAAAATACATCAAAAATAGCCAAAGAAAAACAATTTACCCCCCCCGAAATAATCTTCCACCTACCCTATCCACCTCATTTATTCCACTTTCCTCCACTTCCACCTTGCAGCAACACCACCTACAGTATGGAGGAGTTAGTGGGCCAGCTTTTGGGCCATGCGTACCAGCCCACACGGACCAGCGGATCAAGAATTGTGTCATTACTGTCTCGGCATTCTTGAACCCGGCAGAGCGGAGGGCACTGCTAGCTGCTGCCAACCTAACTCAACTGAAAGTGAGTATAACTGCATTCAAGGTTAGGAAGAGGAGGAGGAGGAGGGAGGAGGTAGGAGAAGGAGAAGGTAGGAGGAGGAGGAGGAGGAATAATAATAATGAGTTTTAGTTAGGTTAGCTTAGGTTAGGAGGAGGAGGAAGAGGAAGGAGGAGGAGGAGGAGGAGTAGTAATAGTAGTTTAATAAGTGTAAAATAATTATATATATAGTTTATTTAATATTTCCTTGGGTTAGGTTAGGTGACGTAAGTTGTCGTATAAATGTTAAAATTATCGATGAAATATATATGTTTTATTTCCACTCTTAATACATTCTAACACACACACAC
>JAPQNM010002349.1:0-25581 GCA_029783475.1 Metacarcinus magister | reverse complement strand
CGTCTTGTGGTAAGAGAACTCAGAGTTCTTCCTTCCCCCGGTGTGACTTAGGGGAGAGGACTTTTGTATGCTATTGTGAGAGCATTGTGGGTACTGGTACTATTATTATTGTACTATTGTAACATGCTACTCTGAGGAGGCAGTTTACCTCAGAGAGGATTATCACTTGTGTGTTAGAGTTCAGTGAGAGTATATTCTTTTCTCCTCCCTCTCCACGATTTAAGTTGGGACGTGGTTAGGTCGTCTGGGGAGACTAAGAGCTCTCACTGAATTCAGGGAGTTTTATATTCCTGGGCTGGACAGTGGGTGGATGCCTACGCTAAGGGTGGAATGTCCCCCAGGGGTATAACCCCGCCCTAGGTTACTCACATGTGTTAGGGACGGTAATCTCGAGGACGTACTTACTTATCCTTCCCAGCTAGCGTATCTGAGCTTGGGTGTGTTAACTGTTGTGCAACGGCGAGTAGTGGACGTGCGTGTATTTGTGTATTTTCTCCGTGCGTAGACGGAGTGGCGACCTCTATGTGAAGCCTAGTGGTTAGGCTTTGTGGCCCTGAACACCTTGAAGGGGGTGTTATCTTGGTGTTTCACAGAAGGGTGAGGGAGTGTGGTACGTGTGCGACCCAGAGTGGCGCAGCACGGTTAATACCTAGTGGCTTGAGACCCTAGAGGGGTAGTACCGGGAGGGTGTGTATAGCCACGGTACTACCCACGGCGTGAGTAAGGCCGTGGTGGGTTATGTGAGGCTACTTACAGCCTGGGTGCATGAATTACGACAGAGACTGAGAATCTCCCGTCGTAAAAATATATATATATATATATATATATATATATATATATATATATACATATATATATATATATATATATATATATATATATATATATATATATACATATATTATATATATATATATATATATATATATATATATACATGTATATATATATATATATATATATATATATACATATATATGTATATAATATATATACATATATATGTATATAATATATATATGTATATATATATATATATATATATATATATATATATATAGACATATATATATATATATATATATATATATATATATATATATATATATATATATATATATATATAGACATATATATATATATATATATATATATATATATATTTTTTTTTATATGTATATATTCGTTCAAGACCAGGTTCTAAATTCAGAGGGACAATTTTGGTGACCAATCGACCAATTGTCGTTTTCTCCATAAGCTACATGTATCACATAGAACGACGTCTTATATCGAGGTATTGGACGTACTATACGAGACCAAGGTTTTTTTATTTATTTATTTATTTATTTTTTTTTTTTTTATACATTAAAAGGGTATATATATACTTGCTAAGGGAAAAATATCTTAAGTATAAAAAAAAAATCTCGCTTGTCGCCAGACCCTGTAAAGAGGACAGTAGGAGAAATATAGACATGGGGGGAAGTCCAATTTAGTGTGAGAAGAGTCTTGACACTCCTCTTTTGAAAGAGTTTAAGTCATAGGCAGGTGGAAAAACAGACAAAGGAAGAGAGTTCCAGAGTTTACCAGTGTAAGGGATGAAAGAGTGAAGATACTGGTTAACTCTTGCATTAGGTAGATGGACAGAATAAGGATGAGAAGAAGTAGAAAGTCTTGTGCAGCGAGGCCGCGGGAGGGGGGGAGGCATGCAGTTAGCAAGTTCAGAAGAGCAGTCAGCATGAAAATAGCGGTAGAAGATAGATAAAGATGCAACATTGCGGTGGTGACTTAAAGAGTGAAGACAGTCAGTTAGAGGAGGAGAGTTGATTAGACGAAAAGCTTTAGACTCCACCCTGTTTAAAAGAGCTGTATGAGTTGAGCCCCCCCAGACATGAGAGCCATACTCCATACATGTACATGGTTTTGTTTGATTGGCTAAACAGAGGTGAAGGCTTTCTATTGGATATAGTGTAACTGAACGTCATAGAACATGACATGTGACTTATATACTTGTGTTTGTTTGATTGGCTAAACAGAGGTGAAGGGATTTTATTAGATAGTAGAGGTCAACTAAACGTCTCCAAATTGTCTTTGTATGTTCCTGAAGCCGACAGTGCCAACATTTCTGACAGCTGATCAGCTGATCGCTGTTGTGATTAACTCTGCGTCAATTCCTTGAACGTTTCCCGAAATGTTGTAGACATTTGGGGACATTCACGGCGTTTAGGAAAGTGTCAACGAATTTTTATGGTCTTGGACAGTTAAAATTTGAATTTTGTTCATAGAAAACATTAAATATCTCAGGCGGGAGCAAAAGAGAGGCAAGACTTGGGCGGGAAAGCAGATGTGCGACCCCATAGCCGGTAGTTTGTGTTGGGGGACAGACAGGATGTGTTGGTGTAGCCGACGCCACGTGATGGTAGGAAGACAGAGTTGGACTACACAAGAGCAGGAGACAGGCAGGACGTGCTGGTGGTGATGTAGTGACTATAAGCAGTGGCCGGGTGAAAGGGGCGGCGTGTTTATGTGCCAGGACATGTGTTACTGTAATGTTAGGTGGTGTTATAATCTCAGGCAATCCAGTGTGTGTGTGTTTCCCTTCAGTCCTGTAGCCAGTCAGTGTTGCATCATTCTCTTCACAAGCAGCAACAAGTACAAGCCACGTACAAGTATATAGATTGTTGATGGGATATTGTTCCCCACTCATAAAAACACTGCATCCTGACCGTCACCATTGTTGCAGGTGCCGAGGCCAGAGTCCAAGCCGGCTGCCCTGCTCAGCACTGACTGGGCTCGCTGCGGCTTCCCTGAGGGTTCCTGCAGGACCGGCCGTGGCGTGTGCTGCCGGGAGTAGTGCTGCAGTGGAGGCTGTGAGGCCAAGCAGCAGCATGAGTGGCCGGAAGCAGCAGGATCAGTCTGCCTCAGGTATGGGGAGGCGCAGGTGTGATGGCAAGAATCACCTTGAGGCAGGCAGCTCTGTCCACAAAGGAGAGAACAAGTTTGAGTGTCAGCAGTGTGATAAAACTTTTAAATGCAAGTGTAAGCTTGAGAGACACACCCTGACACACAGTGGTGTTAGAAATTATGGATGTCAGGAATGTGGGAAAAGATTTGCCCACAAGTTTATCCTCACCCAACACACCCTGACACACAGTGGTGTTAAAAAACATAAATGTGAAGAGTGTGGGAAAACATTTACACAAAAGTCTCATCTCACCTTACACACCCTGACACACAGTGGTGTTAAAAATTATGGATGTCAGGAATGTGGGAAAAGATTTGCCCACAAGTTTATCCTCACCCAACACACCCTGACACACAGTGGTGTTAAAAACTATAAATGTGAAGTGTGTGGAAAGAGATTTACACTAAAGACTAACCTCACCAGACACACCCTGACACACAGTGATGTTAAAAATCATAAATGTGAAGAATGTGGGAAAACATTTACACAAAAGTCTCATCTCACCACACACACCCTGACACACAGTGGTGTTAAAAAACATGAATGTGAAGAGTGTGGGAAAACATTCACTTCCAGTTCTAATCTCAATGAACACATGTTTAGACACACTGGCTTGAGGGAGTTCAAGTGTGATGTTTGTAAAAAGTGTTTCAAGACAAAGAGGGATATTCGCTCACACATGCGGATCCACTTTTGAGTTGGTGTGTTGTGTGGACAAGTGTGGAGGTACCCATGCCTGTGGGAATGGGTGGTGGTGGTGGACAGTGTGTTATATCTGTGGTGGCAGCCGTGCCTGTGGGAGTGTGTCCTCTGTGGGAATGGGTGGTGGTGGTGGTGGACAGTGTGTTACATCTGTGGTGGCAGCCGTGCCTGTGGGAGTGTGTCCTCTGTGGGAATGGGTGGTGGTGGTGGTGGGCAGTGTGTTACATCTGTGGTGACAGCCGTGTCTGTGGTAGTGTGTCCTGTGTGGGAATGGGTGGTGGTGGTGGTGGGCAGTGTGTTACATCTGTGGTGGCAGCCGTGCCTGTGGGAGTGTGTCCTGTGTGGGAATGGGTGGTGGTGGTGGTGGGCAGTGTGTTACATCTGTGGTGGTAGCCGTGCCTGTTGGAGTGTGTTCTGTGTGGGAATGGGTGGTGGTGGTGGTGGTGGGCAGTGTGTTACATCTGTGGTGGCAGCCGTGCCTGTGTGAGTGTGTCCTGTGTGGGAATGGGTGGTGGTGGTGGTGGACAGTGTGCTACATCTGTGGTGGCAGCCGTGCCTGTGTGAGTGTGTCCTGTGTAGGAATGGGTGGTGGTGGGCAGTGTGTTACATCTGTGGTGGCAGCCGTGCCTGTGTGAGTGTATCCTGTGTGGGAATGGGTGGTGGTGGTGGGCAGTGTGTTACATCTGTGGTGGCAGCCGTGCCTGTGGGAGTGTGTCCTGTGTGGGAATGGGTGGTGGTGGTGGTGGGCAGTGTGTTACATCTGTGGTGGCAGCCGTGCCTGTGTGAGTGTGTCCTGTGTGGGAATGGGTGGTGGTGGTGGGCAGTGTGTTACATCTGTGGTGGCAGCCGTGCCTGTGTGAGTGTGTCCTGTGTGGGAATGGGTGGTGGTGGTGGACAGTGTGTTACATCTGTGGTGGCAGCCGTGCCTGTGTGAGTGTGTCCTGTGTGGGAATGGGTGGTGGTGGTGGACAGTGTGTTACATCTGTGGTGGCAGCCGTGCCTGTGTGAGTGTGTCCTGTGTGGGAATGGGTGGTGGTGGTGGACAGTGTGTTACATCTGTGGTGGCAGCCGTGCCTGTGTGAGTGTGTCCTGTGTGGGAATGGGTGGTGGTGGTGGACAGTGTGTTACATCTGTGGTGGCAGCCGTGCCTGTGTGTGTCCTGTGTGGGAATGGGTGGTGGTGGTGGACAGTGTGTTACATCTGTGGTGGCAGCCGTGCCTGTGTGAGTGTGTCCTGTGTGGGAATGGGTGGTGGTGGTGGTGGACAGTGTGTTACATCTGTGGTGGCAGCCGTGCCTGTGTGAGTGTGTCCTGTGTGGGAATGGGTGGTGTTGGTGGACAGTGTGTTACATCTGTGGTGGCAGCCGTGCCTGTGTGAGTGTGTCCTGTGTGGGAATGGGTGGTGGTGGTGGACAGTGTGTTACATCTGTGGTGGCAGCCGTGCCTGTGTGAGTGTGTCCTGTGTGGGAATGGGTGGTGGTGGTGGGCAGTGTGTTACATCTGTGGTGGCAGCCGTGCCTGTGGGAGTGTGTCCTGTGTGGGAATGGGTGGTGGTGGTGGGCAGTGTGTTACATCTGTGGTGGCAGCCGTGCCTGTGGGAGTGTGTCCTGTGTGGGAATGGGTGGTGGTGGTGGTGGGCAGTGTGTTACATCTGTGGTGGCAGCCGTGCCTGTGTGAGTGTGTCCTGTGTGGGAATGGGTGGTGGTGGTGGTGGGCAGTGTGTTACATTTGTGGTGGCAGCCGTGCCTGTGTGAGTGTGTCCTGTGTGGGAATGGGTGGTGGTGGTGGACAGTGTGTTACATCTGTGGTGGCAGCCGTGCCTGTGTGAGTGTGTCCTGTGTGGGAATGGGTGGTGGTGGTGGACAGTGTGTTACATCTGTGGTGGCAGCCGTGCCTGTGTGTGTCCTGTGTGGGAATGGGTGGTGGTGGTGGACAGTGTGTTACATCTGTGGTGGCAGCCGTGCCTGTGTGAGTGTGTCCTGTGTGGGAATGGGTGGTGGTGGTGGTGGACAGTGTGTTACATCTGTGGTGGCAGCCGTGCCTGTGTGAGTGTGTCCTGTGTGGGAATGGGTGGTGGTGGTGGACAGTGTGTTACATCTGTGGTGGCAGCCGTGCCTGTGTGAGTGTGTCCTGTGTGGGAATGGGTGGTGGTGGTGGTGGACAGTGTGTTACATCTGTGGTGGCAGCCGTGCCTGTGTGAGTGTGTCCTGTGTGGGAATGGGTGGTGGTGGTGGTGGTGGACAGTGTGTTACATCTGTGGTGGCAGCCGTGCCTGTGTGAGTGTGTTCTCTACCTCCTTAACTTTTATCTCCTGTCTCCTTCCTCTTTCTCTTCTGTCCATTAGTTCCAAAACATTACCTTTCCTAGTTCTAATTCATTTCACACACACACACACACACACACACACACACACACACACACACACTGTACATACCAAATCAATTACAGTGTTACCTCGGTATACGTCCTTAATCCGTTCAAGATCCCTGGACCCTTACCAAAAAGGACGTATACCAAACAAATTTTTCCCATAAGAAATAAAAGGAAAATGATTAATCCGTTCCCATGAAAAAAATCCTATTGTTATTATCATACAGTACATGTATTATACATTGATGGGGTTGTATAAATATATTTTAAACACTCCTAAATACTAAAATACGTGCTGTACATAAATTAAATAGGGTACAGTACAAAAGAAATTAGATGAAATACTGTAAATGAAAATTTAAACTCACTTTACCTTGCTGAGAAGAGTCGAGTGCCTACTAGGATGGTGCTGAGAAGGGAGGAGGAGGAGGAGGAGATGTTATTGTTTGGAAGGAGAGTCCAATCCCACACACACACACACACACACACACATACACATACACATACACACACACACACACACACACACACACACACACACACACACACACACACACCAGGCTGCTACACTACACTATGTCATCACCTAGTGACAGCCTGACACACACACACACACACACCAGGCTGCTACACTACACTGTGTCATCACCTAGTGACAGCCTGACACACACACACACACACACACACACACCAGGCTGCTACACTATGTCGCACTGTGGCCGCTATTAGTAGTTCATAGATTTGAAGTGGAATCTCGAGGTGTATCTCCATCACCAAGGAAAGCCAAGGCATCGCAGCACCACAGTCTGGGTAGATACAGGTCGTCTTTACCTGCTCCTGACTTCTGCGATGTCTTCATCTCCTTCACCTCTCGGCAATATTGACTTCTCAGTGTATGGAGTTTCTTCATAATGAATTTACTGTACTCATGAGTTGTTTTGTTAGTGTATTAGAGAGTAGAGCCGTCCTCCTATGGTGGTAGTGAGTCGAGTCAGAGGTCAGCGCACAAACCATAGTGTGTACAGACCTTCCCCTTCCAATAAAACTTTGGGAATCTTTGTTTGGTAAGCCATTTTATAACATCTTTGTTTTTCACAATTGTAGATACCGTCGTTCTGGGCATACAGTATGCATCAGCCAAGTCCCGGATACACATGCCACCTTCATATTTTTCAACAATCTATTTTTTCACCTCAATGGTGATCCTAACCATTTTCTTTGTTGCTTGGCTCTTCTCTTTAGCTTTCTTAGAACTCATGGTTAATAAATTTACTAAAAATTTACGCGAAAAAACAAAATCACGTGAAAATTCACAGTTATAGCGCGGGTTGTTCACTCAATGGAAGGAACTGGTGTAGTCGTCTGACGCTCACACGTGTCTTATTCTAAACAAAGATTGTATACCAAGCAAAACTTTTTAAGTCCAAACAGGTCTTATACCAAGTTGGACTTATTCCAAAGCGGACGTATACCGAGGTTCCACTATATAATGTTTTCCTTACTAAGTCTTTTAACATCTGCGTTATTATAAACTTGAATTTTAATAAAAAGAAACACAATTCCGAGCAATACCACTTTCTACTCAATGGTGTGAGAAAATAACTGTGTATGGCAAGAATTCTTTATTTTTTCCACATACATGAAAAAATTATTATGATTTATAAACATTTGTTACTTCTTTTGCTCTTTGTATTACGTAAGAGGTGGAGGAGGAGGAGGAGGAGGAGGAGGAGAGAGGGAGGGAGGGAAGGAAGTAATGAGATAAGGAGAGCAAAAAAACAGGGACACACACACACTTATAGTATTATTATGATTACTATTACATCAAGGAGTGTGTGTGTGTGTGTGTGTGTGTATGTGTGTGTGTAGGTGGATGAAGAAGTATAATGAAAAACAATACAATGGATGATAATGAAGTTCACTTAATCATATAGAAAAATGGATATAATTCTGACTGAAACAAAGATATGAAGGAATATATGAATGCTATAATGACAGCTAAATGTTAATGAAATAGTAAGATTAAATGTTTTGATAATTAACTAAAACTGACAGTAAATTGTGTAGCATTGAAAACAAAGAAAAGAGATGATGAGTACAATGAAGTTATTTAGGGATTCATTATATTGTTCATTGAAAGAAAATTAACATCAATCACACAGACAAACAAACATCAAAATTTAATACCATTCAATTGACTAAAAGAGATCACGAATAATCAAATATAAAGTTTAGGAAAAGCCTGTCACCTACACTTCAATATTGATGACAGAACTTACAACACAACATAATGCTTGGGGAAATTAACAGAATCAACTCACACAAGGAAATCAACAGCTGGTGAGGCGGGAAACAAGGATTGAGACGAATAGTTAATTCCTAACCAGCTTTGCATTTTTGCGCTTCTTCAATTTAACATTCCTTTGAAGAAGAAGCGAAAAAATGCAGATCTATACAGTACTTATTTCAACCATTGTCTCCCTCACTTCCAGCAACTTGCATCTGTTATAATTACACATTACATTATATATATATATATATATATATATATATATATATATATATATATATGAATACTGAATATAGAAAACTTATCTAAACACACTCAGCACAACACTAACTGCCTTCTTACTTAATTAAATAATAGTTTTTAAAAAACCTGAGCATATAACACACACACACACACACACACACACACACACACTGAAGGAGGAGAGTCACATAGCCACCTTTCCATTCACACAACTGACTACCCCAAGACTGACTCTATATAAGAAACGCAAGCTATTGCCTTACACAAGCGTAACAAAACAGCCACACATCCAACACCACATCATTCCTTGCAACACAACCTTATACGTCTTCAAACAGAGCTCAAACATCACTTCACATCCTTCCCTCTCCTTGTGTTTGACCTTTCATACTGTTGATTAATTCTCATGTTCACTCTTAATCCTTTGCCTTTCCTGTTCTTTTCCTTGTCTTTCATTTTCTCTTCTCTCCTTTCTTGTTCTGTCTACACCTCCTCCTTCCTTCGCTAATGCTCGTTCCCATGTCTCAGGTAACGTGTGTGAGATGAAAAGGGAAGAGAGTGAGAGACAGAGGCAGAATACAGGAGAGAGATAGAGGAATGTGGGATAACATTATTATAGAAAGGTTGAAATAAGTTTGTTTATGTGATGATAAATGTTCTAAATTCTACTGTTACTGATGCTTTTTGGAGAGAGAGAGAGAGAGAGAGAGAGAGAGAGAGAGAGAGTAAAAAAATCACAAAAGAGAAAAAGAGAAAAGACCAGGAAATAAATAACAACAACAGGAACAATTAACAATGACAACACACACACACACACACACACACACACACACACACACACACACACACCTCACACCACCAGCCCTGGGTTATCAGCGCCTCCATAGCTGGTGTGTATCTGTGGCTGGATGACCTGTGTATCCAGCGGCGGGTGAGGGTGAGGGGACAGATCACCATCATCTGGCACCTCATCCTCTAGTGTCATGGATCCGTGGAAGCTTTCAGCGAGGTGACTCCACTGTTGTTTTAAGGCTCGGCAACGGTTAGATTTTGGACCTGCGGATGACGGATTGATGGATGAATTTCTGGATGATGATAGAAGAATGAATTTATAGATGAATGGATGCATGGATTAATGAATGAATGGATGGTTAGTTGCATGGTTAAATGGATGATGACTGTGTGTGTGTGTGTGTGTGTGTGTGTGTATCTACTTTATTTGATTTGATACATTTATTTTTTCTTCTTCATACTGATTTTATTTTGGACAAACTTGAAGTGGCTGTGTCTAATTTTGGTTTTGTATTCATAAGTTTTTTTTGTACTTTAGTAACTACTACTACTACTATTACTATTACTACTATTACTACTACTACTATTACTACTACTATTACTATTACTACTACTATTACTACTACTACTATTATTACTATTACTACTACTATTACTATACTACTACTACTACTATTACTATTACTACTATACTATTACTACTACTATTACTATTACTACTACTATTACTATTACTACTATTACTACTACTATTACTACTACTACTATTACTACTACTATTACTATTACTACTATACTATACTACTACTATTACTATTACTACTACTATTACTATTACTACTATTACTACTACTATTACTATTACTACTACTATTACTATTACTATTACTACTACTATTACTACTACTATACTACTACTATACTACTACTACTATACTACTATACTATTACTACTATTACTATACTACTATTACTATTACTACTACTATTACTACTACTACTACTATTACTACTACTACTACTATTACTACTACTACTATACTACTACTACTATTACTACTACTATTACTACTACTACTACTATTACTACTACTATTACTACTACTACTACTACTATTACTACTACTATTACTACTACTACTACTACTACTACTACTACTATTACTACTACTACTACTATACTACTACTATTACTACTACTACTACTATTACTATTACTACTACTATTACTACTACTACTATTACTACTACTATACTACTACTATTACTACTACTACTATTACTACTACTACTATTACTACTACTACTACTACTATTACTACTACTACTACTATTACTACTGCTACTGCTACTACTATTACTACTACTACTACTGTGTGAGTGTTTGTTTGTGTGTTTGTTCACTGTTTCAATACCAAAATTTTAGTACAAAATAATTAGCCAATATATGAACTTAAAGCATGTAAGCAATTTTTTTTTTTTATTTATTTTTTTTAACAATTAACAATACAATAATGATTTACAACACAACTATAAACTCCTGATTAAGAAGTGGGGGAAAAAAATGTAACTTATAACATAAATAATTCATGGATTTCTTCTTAAAATTATAACATACAAAACTTAACATGCTGTACCCACCACCACAATCACAACCACCACCACCACCACCACCACAATTACAACCACCACCACCACAATTACAACCACCACCACCACCACCAAAAAACTAAAATAATGTGGCATTGACAACCATATCCCTTGTTTTTAAAAGCTTTGTGTGTCAAATGTTTTCACAGTTGAATGTAAATTAAAAGAAAAAAAAGATTATCTGAATTTCTTTCTTTTTTTTAATAACATGATCTGAGTTTATTTAAGACGAGGATACTTTCTATGATGATATAATGGAGGTTGGAGGAGATTATATTTAATTTCTTACTTCACATAATATTTTTTTTTGAGAACGTACGTACATGTTGTAATAAGTCTTGAAATCGACTTAATTTCTAGTACTTTCTGATATCTGATTCACATTCTTTCAAGTGTTACATTCTCAATAGACTGGATCCAAACAAACACAAACACACAACACACACACACACACACAAACACACACACACACACACACACACACACACACACACACACACACATTGACTTCCCTTACACTTCCTCTCACACAAGTAATGTTATATATTGTTCCGTGTAAAAAAGTAATATGTCTCGTATAGTTTACTCTCATATATTTACATTTGATTAAGTCGTCAGATTTTCAAGTATTTCCTAACCTAACCTAATGTAACCTAACCTAACCTAACCCTACCAAGCATTTCATCAATATCCAAGTGATAGCAATATTCTATCCCGTTAGTGAGCACAAGATGTTTTTTTTTATCTTTTCTTCGCTGTACTGATTATAATTCTTTGCAACCATGACAGAAAACTTAATAAAAACAGGACATATGCATTTGTTTGGATCCAGAATAACATCGTAACATTAGCTCGTTAATTACTAGACACACAAGCATATAAATAAATAAACTTCCAGTATTGTTTTAGTGCCAGTCTGGAATGAGATAAACTCTATCAAATTAAACTATTCCAACCTGTAAGTTATTTCCATGTACTGTCGACCCTCGATTTAACAGACTAATGCTGAGGGAACCCTGTCCGTTGGTGTAAAAAGTCCGTTGCTTAGTTAATCTTTATGGACTTCTACCTACGCGCTACCCACCTACCGGACTTTCTTTTGGGTTGAGTCCGTTAAATGCGAAGTCCGTTAAATCGAGCGTCGACAGTATATAAATTCTTTCGCCATTACAAAGTGTTCCTGTCTATGCCACAAGTTAGTTATGTGAAGTGCAATCAGTGTGAGGCAGCCCAGGGAAGGGAAGGCAAGGTACAGGAAGGGAAGGGAAGGGAAGGGAAGGGAAGGGAAGGGAAGGCAAGGTACAGGAAGGGAAGGAAAGGGAAAGGGAAGAGGAAGGAAAGGGAAGGGAAGGGAAGGGAAGGGAAGGGAAGGGAAGGATAAGGGTGATGTGAACTTTACAAGGGAAGTATAAAGTTAGTATGTCATTAAAAGTTGACAGTTAAGCATTAGAAGACGGATGGACGGACAGATACGATGAAGAATTATTAGTTTTGTCTTTTGTCAGCATCATTATAATTATTTTGTCTTGTACCATTATAATGTTTTTCATGTGCACTTAAAATTCTTAGTCATTCTTAATTATCACTAAAAAGATGACTTGTGAAAATATACCAAAAACCTTGGATTCTAATAGTGAGTGAATCTATTAACTGATTCTCTCGTGTGTATTTATTGATGTTATTATTATATATTAATAAAGCGTAACATTACATTATTATCTTCTATAACCTCTTTTATTTGTGTTGTCAGCGTCACAAGTTTATATTATCTTACCGAGGCAGAGGTCAGTATATATATATATATATATATATATATATTTTTTTTTTTTTTCATAAGTATTGGTTTGTCAGGAATGTCAATGATGTTTTCTGATAAATAATTTGTCAGATTGGTTTTCATATTTCCATTTTCTTTTTTTTCTTTCTTTGTCTCCTAATCTTACTAAACCTTAGACAAGAAAGAATAGTACTTTTTCTCACACACACACACACACGGTCCGCTAGCGTAGTGGTTAGCGCACTCAGCTCACAACTGAGGGGGCCAGGGTTCGATTCCCTGGGCGGACGGAGATTATTTGGGTGTGTCTCCTTTCACGTGTAGCCCCTGTTCACCTAGCAGTGAGTAGGTACGGGATGTAAATCGAGGAGTTGTGACCTCGTTGTCCCGGTGTGTTGTGTGTGAGTGGTCTCGGTCCAACCCAAAGATTTGTCAGTATGAGCTCTGAGCTCTTTCCATAGGGGGACAGCCAGCTGTCTCGAGAGACCAGCAGCAGACTGTACAGTGAATTACACACATACACACACATTAACCTATGCAATCACAGAATTTACAAACTATGCGTATTAAAAAGAAATATTTGAAAAACTACATTAATTATACAAAAAACACTATGATTCAAAACCTTTCCCGCGCAAACATTAAAAATAAAAATGAACGTCCGCGCAATCCCAAAATTTTGCCGACGTGAGAAAAAAACTTTGAAAAAATCACCAACATTTTCTTGTTCTGGCGTTTATATATATATATATATATATATATATATATATATATATATATATATATATATATATATATATATATATATATAATATATAAAAAATATAAAATAAAAAAAAACCCACCAATAACGTACAAGTCACATTTTCAACATAATTTTCTTTGTATATATCGCGAGGAAAATGGGGAGATAAAGGCAAGACAAGGAAGGAAGGATCGTGTTGGAAATAAACAGAAGGTAACAGGTAACAGACAGACAACAGAAGAATGGGAGATTACATTACACTACATTACACTACATTACATTGGCTTTGTGACGTACAAGCAGTATGAGAGAGAGAGAGAGAGAGAGAGAGAGAGAGAGAGAGAGAGAGAGAGAGAGAGAGTTTGTGTGCATGTGTGTGTGATCCCAGCATAACAAGTGCATCATACAACCACTAGAAGAAGGAGAGAGAGAGAGAGAGAGAGAGAGAGAGAGAGAGAGAGAGAGAGAGAGAGAGAGAGAGAGAGAGAGAGAGAGAGAGAGAGAGAGGAGATATTACCAGTAAAGATATAGAAAGAAGAGGAAGAATGAGACAAAAATGAAAAGGGTGAGCAAGAACATACGAAAAAAACAACAAAAAGGTAAATTTGCAGTTTGAACCAATATTCCCTATCTCTACCCCCCCCCCCCAACCCCTAAAGCAAGCTTGGGGGCTGTGGGGAATCGGGTTTTTTTTTAGTGGGGGAGGCATATATGAGTGATATATGGACTTTGAAAATCTAGGGAAATTTCCCTAAAAATTCCCTAAATGTAGCAAACACGACAAACCTATTCTAACCAGGGGGCTGCGCCCCCCCCCTGGACCCCCCCGCTAGGACACTATTCAAACACAACCAGAAACCTGGTTCAATATCCTAACTTAACCTTCATAACTGCAATACTTCATAATAATGACAATAATATAACAAAACTCACCAATATGGACTAAAAAATCTAAGGAAATTTCCCTAGAAGTCAAAGAAATTTCCTATTATTAATTATTAATTTCCGACAGTGTAATATGGGGCTAGAAATGCTCCTAACAGTGTCATCTAGACCCTGAGATAGTTTATAGTTACGTGTGGTGTATTGGCTGAAACTGCAATAATACCAACAAAAATAATAGAAAAATGAAAAACTTGAAACACAAATGAAAAGAAAACGGGGTGAAAACAGGTCTCTACTCTTACACCGGGTGGGAGGAGGAGGAGGAGAGGGTTGGAGGGGATCAGTGTCAGCTAGAGGTGGCTTGCCCTTCCCTTGCCCTCCTGTGTATGTTGAGTCTCCTCCTGTGCGCGCCGCTGCTGACGTACACGGTTAGCTGGTGAGCCTGGCGGGGGGGAGGCCTCTCGGGTTAGTGACAAGGGGTGGGTGGGGCTGCTGAGTAACCTAATCTAATTCTTGTATAACACTATATCTTCTCTAGGTAATGGTGTGTGTGTGTGTGTGTGTGTGTGTGTGTGTGTGTGTTCAGCGAAACTATTGACTTTATGTATTATTTCAAACCTAAATCAAAGGGTCATTACTTTTAATCCATTGGTTGAAATAATATTAAAAACAAATTTTTGAGTGGAGTATTGTGGGTAAAATTTTCATCCTCTATATTTTGCACAACTTTTCCTCTCGTATCACTTGGAGAAAGAAAAAAAAAAACATTATACCGAATAAAAATAATGTAAATAGATCTTCCACAATACCAAAAATTTACTGCAACAACACACAGACACAGACACACACACACACACACACACACACACACTGCTTACACTAACAGGGATGAGAAGCAATAGGTCTAAATCCATCCTTAGCTTGCCTCTACCCAAGACAAGATTGATTTGTTGATTTCCAGTCTTGAGGAAGCAACACAAAAACACACAACACCTCTATTAGTAAAGAGAAACACACTGGAACACACAAATCCTGATGTGCATTATACCACACACACACACACACACCCACACCCACACCCACACACACACACACACACACACACCTACACCCACACACAGACACACACACACACACACACACACACACACACACTATCCTAACAGCTGCCTACAAAAGTGTGTTAAGCCTTCCCAGCACCTCTGATACACCACAAAACTAAATAAATAATAATAAATGATTACATATATGTGTGTTGGCATCTGAGAAACAAACAAGCAAACAAACAAACACACACAAAGCTGAAGAAGAAAAACAATATATATAAATACAATGAAGAACCTGCCTCATATTTTTTTGTTCATTAAGTAGCAAGATAAAGATAAAGTTTCACAGCTTAACACACTCAGACAGACACACACACACACACACACACACACACACACACTATCTGAAACACTTTTATCAGCACACAGGGACAAACAGAACTCAACTCAACACAACCTAACCTAAATTTCACCAGGAAACACACCACACTTTCACCACACCTGACACTGCATCACCATCCTCATCACCATTCAAACTAAACATCGTAATCTAGTCAAAACCATAAGGCAAGTCATTATTAACTGCCTAAGCTTGACTTCTATAAGGGAAAGGTTAGTTCTTGCGCTGTGGTTAATCTCTTCTTGGTTGTAGCGACGTGATGCGTTAAATATATTGGTAATGTATGCAAGATCACTATATATATATAAAATACATATCAATAAGCTATGAAATGGATTAGTTCTCTCTCTCTCTCTCTCTCTCTCTCTCCTCTCTCTCCAGTTAGTGATGTACGAGAACACCACACACACACACACACACACCGAGAATACATACAACTTAACACAAACACTAACTCAAAATAACACCAGAAACCTACACAGCATCTAAATCAACTAAACAACAAGTACACACACACACACACACACACACACACACACACACACACACACACACACACTCACCCACAAAACTGAGTAGGACCGGCAGTAGAATCAAGCCGTGAGCCGCACCAAACAGCACGATCCCAAGGTACATCCGGAAGTAAAACACCTTGAAGATCTTGGACTTAGCGAACGCCAACACCACAATGCCGCCAAACTTAGTGAGCGTGATGCCGGATAACACCTAAGGAGGGAAGGACAAGGAAACATAGTGAGTGAGTGAGTGAGTGAGTATTAATATTCCGGCATAAGCAAACAGGTAATTCTAGGTACAGTGCCATCAAAACATTAACATAAACAGTGCCTCCTGAAAACAGTGATGAGCCAACTCAGGAAATTTGAAACTGCACTCTGAAATTCATGCCAGTAAACTGATGGAACCGGATTACTGATAAGCAAGCTGTATTTAGTTGTACGAGATTTTTATACACTCTTATACACTCTCTCAATTGAATGGCCTTGAGAAAAGAAGTCTCTATTTACTTCTCTCTGTATATTCTCTAGTCATTTTGATTTAATTGGAATATATTGTATTGTAAAGAGTCTATAAAAATTATCAATATCAATATCAGTCTCCTAGCTTCACTCTCTCACATACGTATTCCAACATTTCGTCTTTTTATTTGATAGATAGATTTCCTCTCACACCACCACCACCACCACCATTCATTCCTTCACCTTCATCAACCTGTCATACCAAACCTTGTCAATACATTTTCATTCCTTTCATTCATAAAATCTAATAAGTGTCAAAGTTTTCTTCCATCCTCTCTCTCTCTCTCCACACACACACACACACGCGCACACACTCACCTCATTGTGTGCGCCATAAGTCAGTTTGAGAGCTTGACCATAGGCTGCGTGACCTCCCTTGGGGCAGGTGATGGAAGGAATGTCATCGAGGAAGAAGTCAAGGTATTCTAGGAAGGAGGAAGGGTCAGGTCGCTGTCCATCCTGGGAAAGAAAGAAAGAAAACAGGTTATAATTTAATGTATATAACAACTAGGTCAATAAATACAACTAGGTAAATACAACAGCACGTACCGGTAGTTTAGTAACATTGCAGTGGTTACAGGTGGAGGTGGTGTCAGAGGATGGACAGAACGTGCCGTCACTCTTCACCCGGCAGCAAGGAGTGTCAAAGGAAGAATCTAAGTTGTACATCGACCAGTCAAGGTAATCGTCAAGCCAGGATGAAGCCGGCTGTGCGATGTACGTTCTGGGGGAGAGATTAGGTTCAGAAACACACACACACACACACACACACACATACACATACACATACACACACACACATACACGTTCAGAAATAGTTAGAGAATGATATGAAAAAGTTACATTCAGAAATAGTTAAAGAATGAAATGAAAACACACACACATACACACACACACACCTGTTAGCCAGTAGGGATGACATGTAGATCTGTGTTGCAAGACTGTTAGTGTTGCAGTCGACTGTGCCGCACACCTTGTTCTGCTGCGTCACTTTGCTGAAATTCACATCACCGCGCAGCACAAAATACACCGGTGGACCCACACTGAGGTACTCCCCAAGGTACTGCGTAAATAAAAAGTAGAATTTATTATTTTTTAGTATGCAAGAGTCCACGTAATGTATAAGGTAGATTTGGATGATAAGGTGAATGTATAATGTATAATAAAATGATGTATAATAATGTACATCCGCAAATTTAATGAAGAGGAAAGTCGGGATTAAAAAAAATAATAGAAGAGATGGAATATTTAGAAGAAAAGATGAATAATGAAAAGGGAATGAAATAATACAATGAAATAATATAAAAAATCGAGGTAAAAGAGAGAGAGAGAGAGAGAGAGAGAGAGAGAGAGAGAGAGAGAGAGAGAGAGAGAGAGAGAGAGAGAGAATAGAAAAAAAAATATATATATATATATATATATATATATATATATATATATATATATATCGATGATAAAATAAAAATTAAAAAAGAGAAATGGAAGAAAAAACTAAGAAAATATAAAAACAAATAAATAAACAAATAAAATAATAACTGAAAAAAAATAAAATAAATGAGAAAGAGCGATAAAAAAAAATTAGATAGAGCAAGATAAAAATAAATAAATAAATAAATGAGAGAAAGAGCGAGATAGAAAAAAAAGAAAAAAAGAGAGAGCGAGGAGACAGAAAAAGAAATATAAATAAATAAAAAAATCAAATCAAATCAAATCAAATCGCACCGCAAAATACTTCTGCAGGAAGGAATCATCCGGCATCGACAGCTGCTGATCCAACCCGACCGATATCTTGGGTACAACCGCAGCACTAGAACAGAGCCAGGCCGTGAACACCACCACCACCGCCGGCCGCACCCACTGGGATAGCAGGGCCGGGGCGTAGCAGCGGCGGATGAACTCAGGCAGAATACCTTCCTTAGGGTTTGATTCTTTGTCTGTACCTCGGATGCAACACAGCACCTCCCAGCGTCCTTCCTGTGGGTGGTGATGGGGTTGAGGATGTGTGTGTGTACGTGTGTGTGTGTGTGTACATGTGTTTGTTTGCTGTTTCTAGGTAGCTATACTGGTGTGGTCCTGTCGTCGTATCTATAGTTGTACAGTTTTTCCTTCAATTGATGTATGTCTTTTGCCATTATCACCTCTTTCTGTAGACCATTGTGTGTGTGTGTGTGTGTGTGTGTGTGTGTGTGTGTGTGTGTGTGTGTGTGTGTGTGTGTGTGTGTGTGTGTGTGTGTGTGTGTGTGCTGTAGTTTTTTTTGTAGTATTTGATCTTTTTTTTTCTCATTTTTATTTCCATCCAGTTTCTCTTTGTCTCCATAATAAGTTTTTTTTTTATATCTCATTCTTCTAATTAATTCATTAATTTATGTATTATGATTAACCTCACTTCACCATTAGCATTTTATATTTTTCACTGACCTTTCAAAACCTAACCTAACCTTTCATAATCTTACTATACCACTAATGCCTTAAACTATATCAACCTAACCTAACCTAACCTTATACTTTCCCTACGACAAATTAACCTAACTATACTTTTCTTAATCTCACTAATACTTTAACTACAACCTAACCTAACACTTTCTTTACAACAACCTAACCTCACCTCACCTCACCTAACCTCACACACCCGCTGGCCCTCCTCACCTCTTGCCTCCTTGCGTCTAGAGCCATGAGCGCCACAAAACACGTCACTTGCAGCACAAAGTCGATGGTGAGTGCCAGGCCGGCGTACAGGGCAAAGGCATGAACAGCCGGCATCCCTGAGAGCGCACCTGGGAAGAGAAGAGAGGATTATTAGGTTAAGAGGAGGAGGAGGAGGAGGAGGAGGAGGAGGAGGAGGAGGAGGAGGAGGAGGAGGAGGAGGAGGAGGAGGAGGAGGTGAAGCAAAACTACTAATACATCCGTGGTCTCGATTCACTAAACACATATATATATATAATACCACAATAATTATATCTTTTATTTCCTTCCATGATGCAAGATTTAACATTATAATACAAGTACAATCAAAAGTCATTCTGTATTGTCTAGTAACACCCATAGAAGTGCAGATAATTTTTTTTTTTGTCTCTCTATCATAAACCGTTGGCGCCAGTAGCATTTTTATGGAGGTACAGATGGACTTGCCCTTTGCCTGTTAGTTGGTGCAGGTTTTTAGAGTGTCTTATAGCGATGCCTTGAATCTACCTAACACAAGAGTCATAGAGCTGCCTTGTGTAGGTCAACTAGCCTTTTGCAACCTCTTATGTTCTTATGTAAGGTGATATAAAAGTGTTCTAATGCCTTAAGGACTGAACGTAAAAGCTGTATCGAGATCCATTATTACGTAAAACAAGACTGATCATGTGAGTGTGTGTTTTAAGTATGACTGAGATAGATAAATATGAGAGGAATGAGTTATTATGTGTTCAAATATAATTGTTTTTTTTCAATAGATGGTTTTGGTTTTTTTTACCGTTACGATGGTGAAGTTTTTCTACAAGTTATATTTTAAGTGTTCAATGTATAGAATTAAAATATACAGCGATGATTTTATTAAATTTTTTCTGTATCAACTCACAACGATCTGAAGAATAGAAAAAAATATGTTTAAATATTTCTATACATACTATATTTTGACATGCGATTATTATTATTATTTTTTTATTTGGTATATGACTCCGAGAGGAAATATATAAATGAATAAATAAAAGGAAATGAATGACATATTAATAGATAAAGTTTACATTATCTATCTTTTAAAAAACAATAGATGTGTAGTTTTTTTTAAATTTTTATTATTATTATTATTTCTATGTATAACTGAAGAAAGAAAGAAATCTGTCTATCTATCTATCTTTACAATCAAATTAATGTTTCTAAAAATACTCAAAATCTTCTCTTCCTCCTCCTCCTCCATACATCCCTATCCTCCTCCTCCTCCTCCTTCATACATCCCTATCCTCCTCTTCCTCTTCCATACAACACAATCTTCTTCTTCCTCCTCCTCTTCCATACCCCAAATCCTTCTCTTCTTCCTCCTCCTCCATACACCCAAATTCTTCTCTTTCTCCTCCTCCTTCTCCTCAATACAATACAATCATTCTCCTCCTCCTCCTCCCCCCATACACCCACCTCTATAATAATGAAGGTAGCAGGCACCCCCGCGTACCCATACACCCCCACAGATGATGACACGGAGACCAGCACGATTATGACGCCAGCCAGACCCAGAGTGATCTTGGAGTCAATGAGGAGGCGACGGCAGCTGGTGAAGTCCCCGAGAGCTGAGGGAAGGAGGTTAGGTTAGGTTAGGTTAGGTTAGGTTAGGTTAGGTTAGGTTAGGTAAGGTAAGGTTAAGGTTAGGTAAGGTAAGGTAAGGTAAGGTAAGGTAAGGTAAGGTAAGGTAAGGTTAGGTTAGGTTAGGTTAGGTTAGGTTAGGTTTAGGTTAAGGTTAAGGTTAGGTAAGGTAAGGTAAGGTAAGGTAAGGTAAGGTAAGGTTAGGTTAGGTTAGGTTAGGTTAGGTTAGGTTAAGGTTAGGTAAGGTAAGGTTAGGTAAGATAAGGTTAAGGTTAGGTAAGGTAAGGTAAGGTAACGTAAGGTAAGGTAAGGTTAAGGTAAGGTTAGGTAAGGTAAAGTAAGGTAAGGTAAGGTAAGGATAGGTAAGGTAAGGTAAGATTAGGATAGGTTAGGTAAGGTAAGGTAAGGTAAGGTAAGGTAAGGTAAGGTAAGGTAAGGTAAGGTAAGGTAAGGTTAGGTAAGGTTAGGTTAAGGTTAGGATAGGTAAGGTAAGGTAAGGTTAGGTAATGTAAAGTTAAGGTTAAGGTTAGATAAGTTAAGTTAAGTTAAGTTAAGTTAAGTTAAGTTAGGTTAGGTTAGGTTAGGTAAGGTAAGGTTAGGTTAGGTAAGGTTAATGTTAAGTAAGATAAGGTAAGGTTAGGTAAGGTGAGGTGAGGTAAGATAAGGTTAGGTTAGGTTAGGTTAGGTTAGGTTAGGTAAGGTAAGGTAAGGTTAAGGTTAGGTAAGGTAAGGTTATGGTTAAGGTTAAGGTTGGGTAAGGTAAGGTTAAGGTTAGGTAAGGTAAGGTTCAGGTTAGGTAAGGTAAGGTAAGGTTAAGGTTAGGTAAGGTAAGGTTATGGTTAAGGTTCGGTAAGATAAGGTTAAGGTTAGGTAAGGTAAGGTAAGGTAAGGTTAGGTTACGTCAGTCAGATCAATATTTACGTAGTACTCTAACAACAGTCTTAAAAATGTGTAGAAATGTGTAAATGTGTTGTATTGTAGTTTTACATGTATATACTGTAATTTTATAAGAAAATCACTGTATGGGTGAAACTGTAAACTGTCCGTAATCCTTCCCGACCACATGTAAAGTGATGTGATTGGCAGATTATTATAAGGATTAGTTTTATCCACTGGGTGTCACGCACTTACCTCACAGCCACACTTCAAGTCACAGTTTCAAACCCTTGCTAGAACATGAGTTACAAATACAACAATTCATTCCTACTACACAAACAAGACTGATACGCGATGAGAAAATGAGTATGATATAATTTCAGATTCCAGTATGGCATGTACAAACAAAATAGAAAGAAATGCAACACAGTTCAAAGGAATCAAATCACTTTACCTTAACACTGACGCGGCCGACAACTCCATTGGTCCATCTGAGGAAGATTTCACTGCATGTAAGGATTTTCAAGGAAATTTCATTGTACGAACAGATTTTAAAGCAATTCAGCTGCTCTTCAGTGTTTTTCAAAGCAATTTCACTGGACTTCAAGGGGTCGTGTGGCCCTGTGGTTCAGTGATCAGCTCGTGGCCTAAAGGTTGCCAGTTCGATCCTGGCTCACACCAACTTTTGGGCGAGAGGGTCAGCGGTCTCTCGTTAACCCTAGCAGGACTATAGGGTGTATAGCTGCTACATAGTGCACGGGATTATTGAATCACATTTTTAATTACTTCGAGTTAAGTTTACTTAAGGCGGCGTCACACTAGCACTTTTTCCGTCAATTGTTTCCGTCAACTTTCTGCAAATGGACAATTTCTTGAGCACGCGCCGTCACACACACGCAGCTGTTCGTCTACACTGTTTGACTGTTTCCTTCCACTTTAAACAAACATGGCTTCAACACCCTGGCAAGCAGTCGTTGCTCTGCACTTCATTATTTCTCTTGTCCACCGATGATGATTGCCAATGCAATAATACACAACTCAAGAGATACAGTTCGTTCCATGCCCATGGAGGTAGAACAGTTCTAGGTAATGCCCGAAGAATTAAAGTACTCAAAATATTACAACAACCTACCACTTGGGCAGACAACTCCTCAACAACCCCCACCACCTCCCCCTACTCCACCCCGCCACCCCCGCCACTCCTACCCACAAACGGGTACACATACGATCCCGTAACGACCTATACAACAATACATGTTTCCCTTATTAATTCCTTTTACCCATTTTAAAACCTCAATCATATCCCCTTTTGCCCTCCTTCTCTCTAGGGAGTGGAGATTAAGGCGTTTTAATCTATCTTTGTAGGGTAAATTTCTCAGGCCCTGAATCATCTTGGTCATTCTTCTCTGAACTGCCTCCAAGGAGCCTATATCCTTCCTATAATAAGGGGACCAAAATTGAGCTGAATAATCTAGGTGGGGTCTAACTAGCGCTAAATAGAACCTCAGAATTACTTCAGAACTCCTCTCTATGTCACACAGCAATAAATCCCAGTATCTTGTTGGATCCATTTCTAGCTATAATACACTGTTCCAGCTCTTAGGTGGTTCTCAGTACCCTGGCCAAATACACCAGTAACAAGGCCGTCATCTACACTGACTCGAAATCATCCCTCTACCTCCTCCTCTCCCGCCATCCTACACCCTGCACACCCTTGGTGCACACCCTTCAAAGAACACTACTTTCCCTCCAATCACTTGGATGGGGAATCAGTATCCAGTGGGTGCCTTTAAGCCTTCCCATTCAAACATCCGCGACAATGATATTGTTACGGCACCCACCTTTTTACTCACTTCGGTGGGTGTCACCATCCACGTCACCTCCTTACCTGGGACACTAAGGAGATGAATGTCTTCCTGGGTTCTTGTAGGGGGTGGGGGGGGGTTTAGCGGGACAGGGAGGTTAGTCAAACACTAAAATCTTTTTTCCTTTCCTCGTGTATTAATCCTAGCCCGCTTACAGGGTACAGCACGACAGCACTGTCTCAACACTCGACAGTACAGCACAAGACGACTGCACACACAACAGCACACGGCGACAACACAGTGCACAGCAGTACTCTCTTGTCCCAACACTCGAGAGTACAGCACCAGACGACTGCACACAACAACACACGCCAATAGCTACCCCGCCACAACAATATTGTGGATGCTGCTTCCAAGATGACACTCTCAGAAGTCAACATTACTTCCCTCCCGTCATCTTACTCCACAAACAGACGCCTCATCTCCACTGCCTGTCACACTGTCTGGGATAACTCCCTTGCCAATGACCTTGGCGTCACTTCCATGGGCCTCTACCGCCAAGACTCCTCCCCGCAGCTTTGGGTGTGGAAAACATCCCGAGTGTTAGATGTTGGACTCACCCGCCTCGCCTGGTGATAACTACGTCAAGGGGGCCGAAACACAACACTACCAGCCACACAACACTACCAGCTCACCTACACCCGTACACCGCTGCGTCTGTCTCCTCACACTTACTCACCCTTACTGCCCTGTCCCCTGCTGCCAAACACTCCCTCAGACCTGACAACATTTCCTGGTGCACTGTCCACGCTTCCACTCCCACCGTGTAGTAGTATTATAGGCAGCCAACTCCAAGTCCTGAACATCACCAGTGCACACCTGCCCTCACCTGCCCACCCTGCTCGCGGCGGCAAACATTCACCCCGAGATCCAAGAGCCGCCGTCATCCGCCTCACCTGCGCCTAAATAAAGAACACAGGACACCTTTCCCGCCTCTGATACCCTCACAGGACTCCACAGGGGCACATGCCACCCCCAAGGATCCTCCTGCTGGCCCTAAACAACACCTTCAAGGAGAGGACCTTAAAAGGAACATTTAACTTCTTCAAGAAAATAGAAGACCTCAATGATGACAGATGGGTCAAACGGATGATAAAAGAAGAAAGCTCAAACTCCTCATGGAAAAGAGAAATGGAGAGGTGGAAACGAAGAGAAAGTCTGGAGGAGGACTGGAACAAATTGTCAATGAAGGCAGTTAAGAAGAAAATAAAAGAAAATGGTAGAAAAAGATGGGAAGCAGGAATGAAAGACAAGTCAACCATGAGGTAGTACAAGAAAAAAGAAAAACCAGAAGCATTCCACTGGCACTCCGGGGATTGGGGAAGTAAGGTGTTAGTGAAGGCAAGAACAGGAAGACTGGAAGTAAAGGCCAGGAACAGAGACGAGCAGGACCAAAGCTGTAGCTTCTGTAGAGGGCAGCGGGAGACCATTGAACATTTCGTGGTAGAATGTGGCTTGTATGAGGAACAAAGAAGCAGGTTAATAGAGTCCATAACAGCAATAGTAGGAGTAGAGGGGTGGTACAGAAGGTTGGAAGAGGAGGAGGACGGGCGTATATGCACGGCTCTAGGACTGTATGGAAGCAAAGTGGAGAGTGAAAGAATAATAGAAAAGACTAAACTGTTTCTTATACAGGCGTGGGAAATACGCAAAGAAAATCT
>JAPQNM010002344.1:10000-11267 GCA_029783475.1 Metacarcinus magister | reverse complement strand
ATTCCCAAGGATGCCTCGCCATGGGATTAAAAGAGAGAGAGAGAGAGAGAGAGAGAGAGAGAGAGAGAGAGAGAGAGAGAGAGAGAGAGAGAGAGAGAGAGAGAAGAGAGAGAGAGAGATTGAGCGAGAGCGAGAGAAAAAAAAGAGTGATAGAAAAAATGAAAGAAGTAAGAGGAAAACTGTTAGCATCATAAGTAAATTCACTAATATATGTTTTATGTATCGACACACACACACACACACACACACACACACACACACACACACACACACCTTAATTCTCAAGGGTGCCTCGCCATGGGATAAAGAGAGAGAGAGAGAGAGAGAGAGAGAGAGAGAGAGAGAGAGAGAGAGAGAGAGAGAGAGAGAGAGAGAGAGAGAGAGAGAGAGAGAGAGAGCATTATTATTATTATCATTATTATTTATAGTAGTAGTAGTAGTAGTATTGTTATTGTTTCTATGAGTAATTATCATTATTGATATAACTATTATTGTCATTATTATTGTTATCAATATTGTCATTATTATTGTTATTATTATTATCATATTTACTATTATTATTATTATCAATATCATTTTATTTACTATTATTATTATCATTAATATCATTATTATTATCATCATCATTATCATTATCATTATTATTATAATTTTCCTTATCATTATTAGTATTATTGATGATATAATTATCATTATTATTATGATTATTATGATCATTCTTTCCACCAAATGCTCCATCCCTCTCTCTCTTTTTTTTTTCTTTCTCTCTCTCTTTCTCTCTCTCACCTACACCTCTAGCCTAAAAACAAGGATATCGCTTCTGGACTTGTGTAGCCTTAGGCTACATGGCCTTAGGCTTCCCATGGGAGCAATCTTCACACACCTATACCTTCCTCTTCTCTCTCTCTCTCTCTCTCTCTCTCTCTCTCTCTCTCTCTCTCTCTCTCTCTCTCTCTCTCTCTCTCTCTCTCTCTCTCTCTCTCTCTCTCTCTCTCTCTAAATAAATAAATAAATAATTTTAACATTTATTTGTATTTAAAAGGTGAATAGAAATAAACTTATAAAACATAATTTAAATATACAAATAGGTGTGTGTGTGTGTGTGTGTGTTTGTGTGTCAGAGAGAGAGAGAGAGAGAGAGAGAGAGAGAGAGAGAGAGAGAGAGAGAGAGAGAGAGAGAGAGAGAGAGAGAGAGAGAGAGAGAGAGAGAGAGATTTACAGGTAACTGATTTGTCTCACAAAACTTGGGGTGGACAGTTTGTGGGTG
>JAPQNM010002343.1:82500-166044 GCA_029783475.1 Metacarcinus magister | reverse complement strand
AAACAAAAACATTTTTTTTAAAATCCCGCTTGTCGCCCGACCCTGCAAAGAGGACAGTAGGAGAAATAAAGTAATGGGTGGAGTTCGTATAACATTAGAGGTGACTTGACACTCCTCTTTTGAAAGAGTTTAAGTCATAGGCAGGTGGAAAAACAGACAAAGGAAGAGAGTTCCAGAGTTTACCAGTGTAAGGGATGAAAGAGTGAAGATACTGGTTAACTCTTGCATTAGGAAGATGGACAGAATAGGGATGAGAAGAAGTAGAAAGTTTTGTGCAGCGATGCCGCGGGACGGGGGGAGGCATGTAGTTAGGAAGTTCAGAAGAGCAGTCAGCATGAAAATAGCGGTAGAAGATAGATAAAGATGTAACATTGCGGCGGTGACTTAAAGAATCAAGACAATCAGTTAGAGGAGGAGAGTTGATGAGACGAAAAGCTTTAGACTCCACCCTGTTTAATAAGGCTGTGTGAATTGAACCCCCCCCCAGACATGAGAGCCATACTCCATAGAGCTCCTGCACCTGACATCATACCCAAATCCAGAATGTAAACACTCGCCATGTTTGTAGGCTAGTCACTGTCATAGTGAATATTTATTTGCATTACAGGTGTGTATATAGACACTGTCATAGTGAAGTTATTTGCATTACGGTCGTGTATATAGATACTGTCATATAGAATAGTTATTTGCATTACAATCGTGTATATAGACACTGTACAGACTCCATACTATACTGTTGGGATCGTTGGTATAGCCTTTGTATTGGCACCCTTGCACACCTGGCCGAGGCAGGTGCCAGGTCACTACCACAGAAGGCAGGTCACAACCCCTGGCTAATATCCAGTACCTATTCACTGCTGGGTGGACAAGGGCATGGGTGTAAAGAGACCCCACAACGTTTTCAACTCCGCCCGGGGAATATTTATTTGCATTACAGTCGTGTATATAGACACTCATAGTGAATAGGTTAGGTTAGAGTTATGTTATGGTTAGGTTAAGTTAGGGTAAAGATTTGAAAGACAACCCTGTCTGTTTTTTGGACAAAGCAATTTTTTTCTGATAAATTTTGATATGTTTTGAATTAATCTGATATTTGTTATGCCATACATTTTTTTTCCAAAGTTAAAAATTGCCACAAAAAAGTCAGAATAATTCAAAACCATAATAAGAGAAAAATTGCTTTAAGTAATCCTAAGCAAACCTAATTAAACCTATTTTAAGCAAACCTAATTAACTTAACCTAACCTATTGGGTCGTCTTACGAATCTTTACCTAATTTAGGTTTGGTTTGATTACGTTAAGTTAGGTTAGGTTAGGTTTAATTAGGATTCCTTAGGTTAAGTTAGATTTAATTAGGTTGCTTAGGTCATGTACACTGACTCCAAATCATCCCTCTACCTCCTCCTCTCCCGCCACCCTACACCCTGCACACCCTTGGTGCACACCCTTCAAAGAACACTACTTTCCCTCCAATCACTGGGATGGAGAATCAGTATCCAGTGGGTGCCTTGAAGCCTTCCCATTCAAACATCCGCGCCAATGATATTGTGGATGCTGCTTCCAAGATGGCACTCTCAGAAGTCAACATTACTTCCCTCCCGTCATCTTACTCCACAAACAGACGCCTCATCTCCACTGCCTGTCACACTGTCTGGGATAACTCCCTTGCCAATGACCTTGGCGTCACTTCCATGGGCCTCTACCGCCAAGACTCCTCCCCGCAGCTTTGGGTGTGGAAAACATCCCGAGTGTTAGATGTTGGACTCACCCGCCTCGCCTGGTGATAACTACGTCAAGGGGGCCGAAACACAACACTACCAGCCACACAACACTACCAGCTCACCTACACCCGTACACCGCTGCGTCTGTCTCCTCACACTTACTCACCCTTACTGCCCTGTTCCCCTGCTGCCAAACACTCCCTCAGACCTGACAACATTTCCTGGTGCACTGTCCACGCTTCCACTCCCACCGTGTAGTAGTATTATAGGCAGCCAACTCCAAGTCGTGAACATCACCAGTGCACACCTGCCCTCACCTGCCCACCCTGCTCGCGGCGGCAAACATTCACCCCGAGACCCAAGAGCCGCCGTCATCCGCCTCACCTGCGCCTTAATAAAGAACACAGGACACCTTTCCCGCCTCTGATACCCTCACAGGACTCCATCAGGGGACATGCCACCCCCAAGGATCCTCCTGCTGGCCCTAAACAACAACACCTTCAAGGAGAGGACCTTAAAAGGAACATTTAACTTCTTCAAGAAAATAGAAGACCTCAATGATGACAGATGGGTCAAACGGATGATAAAAGAAGAAAGCTCAAACTCCTCATGGAAAAGAGAAATGGAGAGGTGGAAACGAAGAGAAAGTCTGGAGGAGGACTGGAACAAATTGTCAATGAAGGCAGTTAAGAAGAAAATAAAAGAAAATGGTAGAAAAAGATGGGAAGCAGGAATGAAAGACAAGTCAACCATGAGGTAGTACAAGAAAAAAGAAAAACCAGAAGCATTCCACTGGCACTCCGGGGATTGGGGAAGTAAGGTGTTAGTGAAGGCAAGAACAGGAAGACTGGAAGTAAAGGCCAGGAACAGAGACGAGCAGGACCAAAGCTGTAGCTTCTGTAGAGGGCAGCGGGAGACCATTGAACATTTCCTGGTAGAATGTGGCTTGTATGAGGAACAAAGAAGCAGGTTAATAGAGTCCATAACAGCAATAGTAGGAGTAGAGGGGTGGTACAGAAGGTTGGAAGAGGAGGAGGACGGGCGTATATGCACGGCTCTAGGACTGTATGGAAGCAAAGTGGAGAGTGAAAGAATAATAGAAAAGACTAAACTGTTTCTTATACAGGCGTGGGAAATACGCAAAGAAAATCTGCGTAATTGAAAAGAAAGAACTAGTAACATCGGTGGAAATGTTCCTTTGTGTTGCATCTTCTTCCTATCCACGTCTAGTGGAGGGATAGAGGAGCCGTAACACCTTCCTATCCACGTCTAGTGGAGGGATAGAGGAGCCGTAACACCTTCCTATCCACGTCTAGTGGAGGGATAGAGGAGCCGTAACACCTTCCTATCCACGTCTAGTGGAGGGATAGAGGAGCCGTAACACCGATGAAGATGTGACCAACGAAGCGATACAAAGCATAACAGGTCACAAGAAGAAGAAGAACAACAACAACAACCCTCAACTACCCTCTTCCAGGTGGACGTCAACAAACCGGCGGAAACCTACACATTTGAAGACACTCAAGGCAACATTATATTAGACGTCAACACGCACACAGACATGGTAACTGAGTGTTGACATTTAGCAATCAGCTGGCGTCCACACCTCCCAGCAGAGATGGAGTGTTGACATTTAGCAATCAGCTGGCGTGTTCTCGCTCCGCTTTTCCGTTCTCAACAGTGTAACAGCTCGCCCTTCTGACCGCTGAGTTGCTCTGCACTGTTCCTGGGCTTCCCCGCCCTTCGCTGAGCAGTCTACAACAGCCTGCTACTTGACCGTGTTCACGTCTGCCGCCGCCATGTCTGACACGTCACCGGGTATTGAGGGCATCCTCGATGGATGTTCAGGTGGATGACGCCTCATGTCTTCCCTCCCTCCCTCCCTCCTCCACCACCAAGAGGCCACGGGCTCATTCTCCATCGCAGGAAGGGCCAGATAAGACCCTGCGTACCGATCAAGAGTCTCTGCCCCCTCCGGAAGCGTACGTTCAAGCGTCCTTCCTCCTTCGAGCTGTGTCTGGTGCAAGGGTTTTTGCCAACCCCTGCAGGGTCTCCCAGGCTCTGCACCTGTCGCCACTTGGCAAGTACGTCCTCAAGGGAGAAACCCGTGCCCTGGGAAATGGCTGTGCTCTCATAGTTGTGATATGGGAGCACAACATCCCCAAGGTACCTGAACTGGGGCAGGCCACCCTTACCCTGGGGGAATGGAAGGTCACCTGCCGCAGAGCTGAGCGTGAAGGCCCTGACTACCTTTACGCCAGGGTGGGGCCCCTGGATGACAACACTGACATCTGTGAGGTCCGGAAGGACTTTCGATCCTTCGATGGTGGTGAGGTGGTCGAAATCACATGGATCCCGCCCCGCAATCTGCCCAAGTCCACCACAGGGAAATGGCTCCGCCTGAAGGTGAGGGGGACCCTTCCCACAAAGGTGTCCATCTCCCAGTTGGTGTACTGGGCGCGCCCCTACCTTCTCCCTCTGCTCCGCTGCCCTGGGTGCCATCGGATTGGCCACTCCCTCAACACCTGCAGGTCTCCGGTACGATGCTCCCGCTGCAGCGGGCCTCACCCATGTCAGCGCGACACTATCTCCTGCACCAGACCCTTCTTCTGCTTCCAGTGTGGGGGACCACATGGGCCCAGGTCTGCGTACTGCCCATTCAACTGCCGGGCACAGCAGCTCTATGCTGACTTGATGCGGGAGGGGAAGCCCCTGCATGCCATCAACACACAACTGCGGGACCTTGACCTGCCTAGCCTTCTGGCCCACCGCAGGCCGCATCCTTCACCAGCTTCGCCTGCACCGACGAAGCCCAATCAACCCCCAGCTAGGGCAGTCCACCCGGGTGTGCAGTTTTCCACCATCGTCACAAGGAATAGGTTCAGGCCGCTGGAGGAGGCCCTGGAAGATGATGCAACACTCCTACTCCTCCGGTACGTAAAACTCGTAGACCGCCTGGATATCTGGCACCTCCGTCTACCCCGACCCCTTCAGATCCCGACCCAGGAATTTCCTACTCCACCACCGAGGCTGAGGTCCACCAGCTGCACGGCCTCCCATCCCACCGTGGTCAGGGACCAGGACGTACCTTCCATCATGCCACTCCCTTGCTTCCGACTCCCCGCTATGCCTCCAAGGCCTTCCACCCCACCCCAGACACCTGTTCACCCAGCTGCAGGTCCGGCTTCTCCCGCCTCCTCCATGGATACGGTCATCTCCTCTCTTTTCACCCTCCTCTGGAAGGGTTACCACCTATACCAGAAGGGTACACCTGTGCCGGAGATCCTCACTTATCTGTGGCCCACCCTCTCCATGCTCATCTCCTCTCTATTTGAATAGGAGATGGCCCTCACCTTCCTCCTCTGGAATGCCAGGTCTCTCCTTAGGAAGACAGCGGAGCTCCACACCTACCTGCGGGACTCACTTCCTTTGGTGGTCGGCTTGTGCGAGACCTGGCTCTCTCCTCACCTAGCGCTCAACCTTCCGGGCTACTCCATCTTCAGGCGGGACCGCCATCAGGGCCGTGGTGGGGGTGTCCTACTTGCCCTCCGTGACGGGCTGCTCTACTCCTCGCTTCCCCTTCCTCAGTGGCCGGGCGGGCACCTGGAAGTCGTTGCTGCCAGGGTTAGCCTCCTGAGAAGTTTGCTCACCGTGGCAGTGATTTACAACCCGGGAGGTGCCGCCACTTCACAGGAGATTGAACACTACATCGCCTCTCTTCCTCCCCCGGTAATCATCATGGGGGACTTCAATGCACACCACCAATGCTGGGAGCCTGACCTGCCACCCCATAAACGGAACCCCTCAGGTAACACATTATTCCAGATAATGTTGGATTCTCCTCACCTCTCCCTGCTGAGCCCACCTGGTCTGGCCACCAGGTTCCATCCCCACACTGGTGCTCCCTCGGTCCTGGACCTGTTTATTGGTGACCCGGCCTTCACCACCTCCACCTTCTCTACTGGACCATACATGGGGAGTGACCACCTTCCTGTGCTGGCTTCTGTCCCACAGGCTCCCCCGAAGCACCATCCTGGCTGCCTGCCCCGCTGGAAAATTACATCCTCCGAGTGGCCACGTTACAGGGAGGCCCTCCAGACCCCACCGGATATCACCACTCTTCCTTTGGACGACGCTGCATCTTCCTTCCATCAGACGTTGGAAACAGCGGGTGCGGCTGCCTTCCACCTTGCCACGCGTCGCACACCCCGTCGCCCTGGGAAGCCCTGGTGGAATGACGACTGTGCCCGGGCAGTACTGGCCCGCCGTCGAGCCTGGAACCAGTGGCGGAGGACACCCACGATACTGGCCGGCACTACCTATCGCCGTCTTGATGCCCTCTGCGCCAAGACCATCCTCAAGGTCCAGAGGAGTGCATGGGATTCCCACTGCTCCTCCCTCTCCTTCTCTTCCTCCACCAAGAGAACATGGGACTTCCTGCACTCTATGGAGGGCAAGAAGGCGCGCCACCCTATCCCCTTGACAGATGGTGCCCGGTCCCCGTTGGATGACCCCCAGAAGGCGGAGACCCTTGGCCCACCACTACCACCTGAGAATCGGCCTTCCCCCTCCTCTTCATCCTCCAGCGGACCTCCACTGTGCTGTCTCCAATTCTATTGCCTCCCCAGGTATCCCTAACCTCGCTCAACCTTTCACTCGGCGGGAACTCGATGTGGCCCTGTCCACGCTGCATGCCGGCAAGGCAGCTGGACGAGACTGCATTCCCTACGACTTCCTCACCCACCTCACCTCCCCTATACAGGACTGCCTTTTGCACCTATACAACACCAGCTGGGAGACAAAACGATGCCCCATCTGTTGGAAGCCCTCTGTCCTCATCCCCAGCCCCAAGCCGGGTAAAGATCCAACACTCCCGTCTTCCTACAGGCCCATAGCACTCCTCTCCTGCATCGGAAAACTGATGGAGCGCCTGGTGTCCACACGCCTGTCCTGGTGGCTGGAGGAGAAACTCTTGCTGAGGGAGGAGCAGTGCGGCTTTCGCCCCAATAGAGGCACCATGGACGTGCTGGGTCAGCTAGAATACCATGTTTGTGACACCTACCGTCAGCGCCAGGTCATGACTACCATCTTCATTGACCTGGAAGGAGCCTTCGACACAGCACCACATGAAGGTATCCTGTACAAGCTGGCTGGCATGGGCATTACCGGGGCCACCCTTGCCTGGGTCCAGGACTTCCTTGTTGGTCGCTCCTATCAGGTTGCGGTGGGCGCCTCCTTGTCACACTCCCGTCCCATTCGCAGAGGCGTTCCTCAAGGCTCCATCCTCAGCCCTCTTCTATTTAACGTCCTCCTCTCAGACCTTCGCATTCCCCCCCACTCACACCTCCTTCTCTACGCTGACGACATATCCATTGTCAGCCGGGCACCAACTTTGGCCCAAGCGCAGACTCACCTGCAAGAAGCGGCAACCTCCCTCGGTGAATGGGTGACTACCTGGGGTCTTAAGGTCAGCGCCCCTAAAAGCACGCTTATGTGTTTCACCCTTAAGCGACTCCCCTCCCCACCTACTCTCCAACTGTGCGGCCAGGCAGTACCTTATTCCAGGACACACACCTTCCTGGGGCTGCGGCTGGACGGTCCTCGCCTCTCCTGGGCCGGGCACATAGAATATCTCCGAACCTCCTGCAACAAGCGCTTGGACATGATGAAACGGATTGCCGGCATCCGTTGGGGCGCCCACCGAGATCTCCTCCTCCAATACTATCTTGCCACCATCCGGCCCAAAATCATGTACGGCAGCAGCATTTATGGGTCAGCAGCACGGACTGTCCTCACCAGGCTGGATCCCCTCCAGAATGCAGCCCTTCGGATATCCATGGGGGCCATGAAATCCTCCCCTGTTATCCCCCTGCATGCCGAGAGTGGCATCCTCCCCTTGTCCGCCCACAGAAGGGAGGTTCTGTGCCAGCACTACCACCGCATCTTGTGCCTGCCCCCGGCTCACCCCCTTGCTACTCTGTACAGCAACTCTGGTGTGGACCATCACACGCCTGTTTGGTCTCCAGGTGCCAGACAACCACTGCTGGTTAGGGCCTTGCAGGCTCTCACTGATTTTGATCTACCACCACCACCACCACAACCCACCAGCCCACACTCTCCTCTCCCACCTTGGCTGGACACCACCTCTAAGTTTATCCTACACCTTCCAGGCCTCTCCTCTCGGCACTCTGCAGGTATTCTGGCGGCGGCATTATTCACCCAGATGGACAGGACGCAATACCACCACCACATCAAGCTCTTCACCGATGGATCACACTCCCCATCACTCCCCTCCACGGCAGCAGCCGTCTATGACCCTGCCAACTCCATCTGCAGGACATGGAGGCTCCCACCGGAGACAGACGTCCTGACGTCTGAACTCTATGCCCTCCACCAGGCTGTCACACACCTCTCATACCAAGGGCAAGGCTGTGATCTACACAGACTCCCTCTCCTCACTCCACCTCCTCCTCTCCCGCCACCCCCACTCATCCACGTCCCTCGTCCACGTCGTCCAGAGGGCCCTTCTGCACCTTACCACCGAGGGCTGGGATATCGCTTTTCAGTGGGTTCCCTCCCACGCTGGTATCCCAGGCAACGAGGTAGCAGATACTGCTGCCAGGATGGCCTTAACTGAGGTAAACACAACACCCTTCCCTCTACCGCTCTCCACAGCCACACGCCTCATCTCCTGGGTCTGCCGCTCCACCTGGAATAACACGCTCGGCGATGCCCTCCGCATCACCTCCATGGGCCATTACCGAAGTGACTCTTCCCCACAGCCGTGGATACGACAAAAATCCCGTGTTCTGGATGTCACCCTCACCCGCCTCCGCCTGGGGCACACGACACTCACAGCTCACCTGCTCCGTCTTCGTCTGTCCCCTGACGCCCGACTGACCCCTGGTGCAGGAACGCCCCCGAGACTATTGAACACTTTCTGCTGCAGTGTCCGCGCTTCCACTCCCACCGTGTAGTGCTACAGTCTCAACTCCTCGCCCTGAACGTCAACACCTTTGACCTGCCCACCCTGCTGGCGGCGGCTGGCGTCCACCCCTCCCGGCAACACGCCGTCATCCGCCTCACCTGTGCCTTCCTGAGGAGGACAGGTCAACTACCGCGCCTGTGATAGCATCATAGGACATCACCAGGGCTCATAGTGTTCCCCAAGGGATCCTCGCACCCCTAAAACAACAACAACAACAAAACCCTCTTCCAAGCAAGAACGAACAGCCTCCCGTTGCATGACAGAGTACGCTTCCTCCGAGGGGGAGACACGAAATGCCCAGTGTGTGGTGGGGAGAAGGAGGACCTGGAGCATTTTATATTGTACTGCGAAGGATACCAAGAAGAAAGGAAGAAAATGTGGAAACTGCACCAGCCGTACCAGCAAGACAAAGAAGAGATAGTAGTAAAAGTGCTTTATAAATTAGAAAACAAAAGAGACATTGAAAATATAAAAACTGTAATATATAACTTTTGGAAAATAAGAGAAAAGAAATTAGAACAAGTCATATAGAGGAAGCAATAAAGAAAAGACCAGCAACACCTAAGTGAGAAAACAACATCAGAGGGGGCCGTAGAAAAGGCTATCCCCCGACATTACATCCGATTCGATCCGACCACCCTGGCCTGGCCTTCAAAGTACTCCAGCACAGCACACCACGACCTTCCTCCAGAGGACAGCTCAACTCAACAGGATCTGATCCACTTACTCATCTCTAGAGGCTGTGGCACCACAGCCTGCACGGCCCCATCACATTCCCAAGAAGAAGAAGAAGAAGAATCTACTCCCACCATCCAGGAGGCCCAGCTTATCTTCAACGTGGGCTTCATACCATCAACTCGTGAGCCACACGTTGGGGCCTAACGGTAAGTGCCTTCTGTGCTTCAACAAAAGGTCAATACCTAACATACCACTGGTCATCAGCAATGGTTCACCCATTTCGGTTAAGATTCGCTTCTTTAACCACTCCATCTCTCTTCACCTTGATAATGCAATCAAAATTCACGGTAATGATTCGTTTCTTGAACCAATCACCATTTTGGACAAAACTATTTTTTTCTGATAGATATTGATGTTTTGAATTAATAAATATGATGTTTGTTTGTCATGCTATGCAGCCTTTCTTTTCCCTCCCTCAACAAGTGGAAGGTAAAGATTGCCACGATAAAAGTCAGATTAATTCAAAACCATCAAAAACAATAAGAAAAAAATAGCTTTGTTAGCATAACTAACCTTCCCAGAGCTGCAGTTAAATAAACCTAACCAAAACTAACCCAACCAAATTTAACTTAACCTAACCTAACCAAAGCTAATTAAACCGTAACCAAACCGGTAAAATTGCAGTTTAAGCCAATACACCTATTCTTGTTTTTTTCCCTATAGCCAACAAGCTTAGGGACCACTTGGGAAAGCGGAGTTTTAGGGCGGGGGAAGCAAATATAGGACATATATGGCAATCCGGAAAAAAATCTAAGGTGAAAGAAGTATCTTTTTTGGTTTAGAAAATATAAAAATCTTATATAAACGAACCAGATCCCCCAACGACACAATCATCCCAACCTAAACTAAACTGACCCTGGGGGAATAGAGCCCCTGGACCTCCAACCTAATCTAACCTAAACTGAACTCACGTGACATCTTAACTGGGGGGGGGGCAACCCCTCGAAATCTAACCTAACCTTAACTAGTGTAACAACCTCTTAACTGGGGTCAGAAAGCACCCCCAAGACCACCTAACCTAACCTAAACTAAACTGAACTCACGTAACAACTTTTTAACTGGGGGGGGGGATGGGGAAAGCACCCCCAAGACTCCCTAACCTAACCTAAACTAAACTGAACTCACGTAACAACTTTTTAACTTGGGGGGGGGGGAAACACCCCCAAGACTCCCTAACCTAACCTAAACTGAACTCACGTAACAACTTTTTTACTGGGGGGTGTGGGGGGGGGAAAAGCACCCCCAAGACTCCTTAACCTAACCTAAACTAAACTGAACTCACGTAACAACTTTTTAACTGGGGTGCTAAGTCCCCCAGAATAGATATCTAGCAACATATTGTTCAAAGTTCTCTCACTTCATTCCAGGCTGCTTCGTCCCCTCCTTGAGGTGTCTCCATAAACGTTCTATGTTTTGTGTTTGCACTTAGTTATTTTCTGGTTAATAACCCCGTGAGTGTACCTTTCTCCTTTAATTGAAGTGTACACTTTCCAGCTGTCACTTGATGATGGTGGTTCCTGGCAAGATATATTTATTGATGAGAGGTGTCAAGGTGTTTGCACTTCTGTTGTACTCTTCACCAATTAATGGAACAATTAACTTTTTCTTTGAAAGTCTTTCTATGTCGCCAAATAGGAACACACTACAGTGGAGTCTCTTGATTCAAAATTAATTGGTTCTTTTCGGCTGTTCGAATTGAGAAAATTCGAATTAGTAAGCAATTTTTACCATTGAAATTAATGTAGAAACAATTAATCCGTTCCAGTTTATTTTAAATAAAAATACTAAATAGAAAATGCATTTTAACTTACGTGGATGATAGTAGTTGCTGGCACATGTGGATGGTGGCAGAGGGTAGAAGGATAATTACTGCTTGGATGGCGAGTCCATAAGAACAGAGGGCAACTCAAAAGCTGGTGTTTTCTCTCTCTTCTGTTGTTTATTTTCTTGTCTCTCTGGTGTTTCTTCTCGTCTTGGTCTCTTACTAGTTTCTTTTTGCACAAGAAACCTATCCAGAGTGACTTGTCTCTTTCTTTTCTGGAGAAGTTTTCTGAAGTGAGACAACATTGTCATTCATAATATTCACTGCTCTATTGCTGACAGTTTGGTCAGGGTGATGCTTTTCAATACACATCTGGAGTGTACCCCACATGCTACAGATTTTTTGGAGTTCAGCACTTGAAATCTCTTCCCTTTCTTCCTCGTCCTCTGATGAACTCTTGATGGCCTGCTCTATACCCTTTACCTGTTCCTCCTTCAGTTGAAGAAGGTCTTCTGTGGTTAGTTCTTCTTTGTGGTCCTCCACAAGCTCCTCCACATCATCACTGTCGACCTCCAATCCCAAACCTTTGCCAAGTGACACTACCTCATCTACTACTGTCTCTGCTGGTGCCTCCCCAAAGCCTTCAAAATCTCTTTCAGTCACACAACTTGGCCAAAGTTTCTTCCAAGCTGACCTTAGTGTGCGGTGAGAAACCTCATTCCATGCCTTGTCAACGAGGTTTATGCAGTGGAGGATATTAAAGTGGTCCTTCCAAAACTCTCTCAAGGATAAATCGGTGTCACTGGTCACTTGAAAACACCTTGTAAAGAGACCCTTGGTGTATAACTTTTTGAAGTTGGAAATTACTTGCTGGTCCATTGGCTGCAGTAGAGGTGTTGTGTTGGGTGGCAAAAATCTGATATTGATGAAGTCATAAGTAATGTCCAGGTCATCTTCCAAACTTGGAGGATGTGCAGGAGCATTATCCATGACCAGAACACACTTAAGGGGCAAGTTGTTCTCCTCAAGATATCTTTTCACTGCTAGGGGCAAACACTTCTGTCAACCATTCAACAAAAATAATTCTTGTCACCCAAGCCTTGGTATTGGACCTCCACATTACTGGTAGTTTTGCCTTGTGCACATTATTCCTCTTGAAGACTCTTGGATTTTCTGAGTGGTAGACAAGAAGTGGTTTTATTTTACAGTCACCACTCGCATTAGCACACAATAAAAGAGTGAACCTGTCCTTCACTGGCTTGTGTCCAGGGAGTCCTTTTTCCTCTTGAGTGATGTAAGTTCTTCTTGGCATTTTCTTCCAGAACAATCCGGTCTCATCACAGTTGAAAACTTGCTGTGGGATGAAACCTTCACTGTCTACATAAGCAGCAAACTCGCCCACAAACTTTTCAGCACCTTCTTTATTGGAACTTGCAGCCTCACCATGCCTCAGAACACTATGAATACCACTTCGTTTGCGGAACTTCTCGAACCACCCTCTGCTTGCTTTGAAGTCTTCAGGTTCAGCATTACTTGAACTGGGAGTTGTAGCTAGTAAATCACTGTGCAGGTGCCTAGCCTTTTCACATATTATAGCCTCACTAACACTGTCTCCTTATAGTTGTGTTTCATTTATCCAAACTAAAAGTAATTGTTCAACTTTTTCTAAAACACTCCCTTAGCCACATCAGCAGCCTTTATTGTCTCTTTGTGCTTCAAAAATGTGCAGATCGTAGACTTGGCCATCCCGTACTGTGAGGCCAGGTCAGAAACACTAACTCCTCTCATGTTTTTCTATTATTTCCTTCTTCATTTCTATACTATAGCACGTCAGTTTCCTTCCACCACTTGCACTGTCACGTTTCACTTTCTTGGGAGCCATAATGAGGGCTAATTTCAAGAAAATATGCAAAAATATCAAGCACAACAGAGAGAGAGGCAGACTGATCCTGCTGCTCCCAGCCACTTATGCTGCTGCCTGGCCTCACAGCCTCCACTGCTGTGGTCAATGTAAGTCTTTGGTGGTCAGGGGTTTAATTTCCTGTAAATTCCTCATGGTCTTCTCACCTCCCCAAAAACCCAAGGTACAAAAATGGATGCTTGTAGCCAAGTTGAAGTTCGGATTTACTGTACAGCCTAGTGTATCAGCCTTTAGTTATGCAGCTACATGTATGGTGATATCTGCATCACTTGTTTCAGGTGATTGTTGGGTGCTGAGCTGAGTGGTGACAGCAGGTGTGACCACTGCTTCTGACGGGACTCCTTGGTGCATCCCAGTCCTGCTTCCTTCATCCTCAAGTACAGTGTTGAGTGTATCCTTGGGGAACCCTGCTCACTCCAGCTTCCCTGAGGGTTCCTGCAAGACCAGCTGGCCTCCCCCACAACAGGTGTGCTGCCAGAAGTAGTGTTGCATAGGCAGCTGCAAGGCGAGGCAGCAACATGAGTAGTAGCCAGAACACACAGGAGCAGTCTGCCTCAGGTGTGGGCGGGTTCAGGTGTGACAGGAAGAATGACCTTACTGAAGGCATCTCCATCCACAAAGGAAAGAAAACGTTTGAGTGTATACAATGTGGCAAGACATTTACTCAGAGGGGTCACCTCACCGCACACACCCTTACACACACTGGTGTTAAGAATCATGAATGCCTGGAGTGTGGAAAAAGATTCACAAGAAAGTCTACCCTCACCACACACACCCTTACACACACTGGTGTTAAGAATCATGAATGTCTGGAGTGTGGAAAAAGATTCACAGAAAAGTCTCACCTCACCAAACACACCCTTACACACACTGGTGTTAAGAATCATGAATGTCTGGAGTGTGGAAAAAGATTCACACTAAAGTCTCACCTCACCACACACACCCTTACACACACTGGTGTTAAGAATCATGAATGTCTGGAGTGTGGAAAAAGATTCACACTAAAGTCTCACCTCACCACACACACCCTTACACACACTGGTGTTAAGAATCATGAATGCCTGGAGTGTGGAAAAAGATTCACACTAAAGTCTGACCTCACCAGACACACCCTTACACACACTGGTGTTAAGAATCATGAATGTCTGGAGTGTGGAAAAAGATTCACACTAAAGTCTGACCTCACCACACACACCCTTACACACACTGGTGTTAAGAATCATGAATGCCTGGAGTGTGGAAAAAGATTCACACTAAAGTCTCACCTCACCACACACACCCTTACACACACTGGTGTTAAGAATCATGAATGTCTGGAGTGTGGAAAAAGATTCACAGAAAAGTCTACCCTCACCACACACACCCTTACACACACTGGTGTTAAGAATCATGAATGTCTGGAGTGTGGAAAAAGATTCACACTAAAGTCTCACCTCACCAGACACACCCTTACACACACTGGTGTTAAGAATCATGAATGCCTGGAGTGTGGAAAAAGATTCACACTAAAGTCTGCCCTCACCAGACACACCCTTACACACACTGGTGTTAAGAATCATGAATGCCCAGAATGTGGAAAAAGATTCAGTACAAGGTTTGGACTTAATAAACATGAGTTCAGACACTCTGGCCTGAGAGAATTCAAGTGTGATGTTTGTGGGAAACACTTCAAGACAAAGAAGGATATTGCTAGCCACATGCGTATCCACTTCTGAGGTGGTGTGTTGTGTGGACAAGTGTGGTCCAGCTGCTGCCTGTGGGAGTGTAGGTGTTGGTGTGTCCTGTGTGGGAGTGTGTGGTGGTGGTGGTGGTGGTGGTTGTGGGCAGTGTGTTGCTTCCTTCCCACCAGCCCTGTCCTTGTGCTGTGTGAGGGTGTAATGGCCCCAGCTGTGGTTTTGTTGGCAGTGCAGCTGACCCCTTCAATAAATGGCTCTGGATTGTTAATGCTTCTTTTTGATGACCATATTTTTTGATGTACAAGACATTGTTTTTCAAGAAAAATAGATTTCAACATTACCTTGCATCGTATACACCAAATGTTAAAAATGTTATGCCTCCCCAGGCATACTGTACCTTGTATATCAAGAACTATGAAATAGTGTGATGCCTCCCCAGGCATACTGTACCTTGTATATCAAGAACTAGGAAATAGTGTGATGCCTCCCCAGGCATACTGTACCTTGTATATCAAGAACTAGGAAATAGTGTGATGCCTTAAGGCTTCAAAACTCATATCATGGATCCGCGCCCAGATCCCAGTGGGTGTGTGTTGTGTTGTGTCCGTGTGCCCCCTAACTTGGGGGCACGGCGGCCTCACGCACACACTCCCGAAACTCTGCTATTTTTTTTTGTCTACGAACATCTGCTCATATTTCTGGTGTTGGTGTAGACTGCCCAGAGTCCGCCACCACCACACGACGTCACCTACCTTTCACGCAGACTCCGACGGGCTGTTGTTAGCCTGGGTGCCTCCTTCAGGGGCATGTTAGACAACACACACAGGAACTCAGCCCCTTCAGCACAGGTGGGATGTGCGAGGCCTGTGTGCTACCTATAAACACACAGGCAGGGCGACCCACACCTTGCCGCGATGCCTCATCCTCTTGACCAGAGATGCAAGCACCAGGGATCACCAACTCCTCGTCCCCTTCGCCCAGACAGACCTTCCTCCGCTCCTTGGTGGCTGTACCACTACATTGTGTCATCACTAGTGACAGCCTGACACACACACACACACACACCAGGCTGCTACACTACACTGTGTCATCACCTAGTGACAGCCTGACACACACACACACACACACACCAGGCTGCTACACTACACTGTGTCATCACCTAGTGACACCTGACACACACACACACACACACACACACACACCAGGCTGCTACACTACACTGTGTCATCACCTAGTGACAGCCTGACACACACACACACACACACACACCAGGCTGCTACACTACACTGTGTCATCACCTAGTGACAGCCTGACACACACACACACACACACACACACACACCAGGCTGCTACACTACACTGTGTCATCACCTAGTGACAGCCTGACACACACACACACACACCAGGCTGCTACACTACACTGTGTCATCACCTAGTGACAGCCTGACACACACACACACACACACACCAGGCTGCTACACTACACTGTGTCATCACCTAGTGACAGCCTGACACACACACACACACACACACACACACCAGGCTGCTACACTACACTGTGTCATCACCTAGTGACAGCCTGACACACACACACACACACACACACACACCAGGCTGCTACACTACACTGTGTCATCACTAGTGACAGCCTGACACACACACACACACACACACCAGGCTGCTACACTACACTGTGTCATCACCTAGTGACAGCCTGACACACACACATACATACATACATACATACACACACACACGGATGCTACACTACAGTTTGAAATGCAAGACATTTACAGTTAATAAAATTACTTTATTCTTAGATGTTGAAACATTGAATGGAATAGTCATTTGTATACAACAAAAATAATTATAACAGGAGTATAATTACCACTAACACATACATAACACCTGCAGCTACTCCCTCCTCACAGGTGTGTTTGGATGTGTCTGGCAACACGACTCTTGCTAAGGAAACACTTGCCACAAATATCACACTTAAACTTCCTTTCACCAAAGTGTATCAGCATATGTGTGTTAAGATTACGGTTTTGAATAAACTTTTTACCACACTCTAGGCACTCAAAGTTTTTAACACCAGTGTGAGTGAGCATATGTGTGTTAAGATTACCGTTTTGATTAAACTTTTTACCACACTCTAGACACTCAAAGTTTTTAACACCAGTGTGGGTGAGCATGTGTCTGTTAAGAACACTTTTACATTGAAACTTTTTACCACACTCTAGGCACTCAAAGTATTTAACACCAGTGTGGGTGAGCATGTGTGTGTTAAGATGACTTTTAAATTTAAACTTTTTACCACACTCTAGACACTCAAAGATTTTAACACCAGTGTGGATGAGCATGTGTGTGTTAAGATGACTTTTAAATTTAAACTTTTTACCACACTCTAGGCACTCAAAGTTTCTAACACCAGTGTGGGTGAGCATGTGTCTGTTAAGATTACTTTTATGTTTAAACTTTTTCCTACATTCCTGACACTCATAGTTTCTCTCACCAGTACAGGTGAGGAAATGCTTTATAAGACTATCTTTATAGGTATATTTTTCCCCACATTCATTGCACTCAAAGCTTCCCACATTAGGGTGTTGGGTGAGCATGTGGTTCCTGAGATCAGCCTTACAAGTGCACACTGTCCCACAGTGGTCACACTTCACCCTTGTCTTGCCAGCATGGGAGAGGATGTGTCTGGCAAGGGCAGCCTTACTGGAGCACACTTTCCCACAGTGGTCACACTTCACCCTTGTCTTGCCAGCATGGGAGAGGATGTGTCTGGCAAGGGCAGCCTTACTGGAGCACACTTTCCCGCAGTGGTCACAAGGGCGGGTCCTCACGCCCGGGGTCGCCTGCTGCTGCCGGTCCTGGTCGTTCCCGCTGCTGCCAGGTTTCACGTCCGCCATTGCTGCACTGGTCCTGCAGTAATCCTCCCAGAGATTGGTCACTTGGACTTAGAATGGGACTTGGGAGTCACCCAGTGTACAGCGTCGGTGCAGCCTTCAGGTCGGCGTTCTCCCGCACACCTGCACCAAGAAGCAAGAAAAAGGGGCATAATAATATAAGTTTTCCCTCCTTCCTACCTCTGGCAGCCTCACACTTATATTGGTGCCTCATCACTAGGGGGCCACCTGCCACCTGCCTACCATTCGTGTTCTCCATGCATTCTATAAAAACTCTTACACCCTCTCTACCACACCACTGTTTCTCCTTCACTCTGTACTCACACCCAACAAGTACTACTCCATTTGTATACTAACACTCATGTCTAACAAGTATACAGGTGTCCCTTGCCTACCTGTAACTGTGGGTTGTTTGTAGGAAGGCTGGAAGACTCTATTTCGCGGTATAATTGAAGATATTTGTGGAAGGAAGAGGAAGCAAGGTTCTTCTTGGGAATTTGATGGGGCCGTGCAGGCTGTGGTGCCACAGCCTCTAGTGCCCCAAAAGTGCAGGTTGCAGATGAGTAAGTGGATCAGATCCTGTTGAGTTGAGGTGTCCTTTGGAGGAAGGTCCTGGTGTGTTTGAGTACTTTGAGGGCCAGGCCAGGGTCTTGAGAGCCACCTAAGAGGTCAGTTATTGCTGGTCTGCGGAGGTGAAGAGACGACAGTGAGTGGAGGAGTGCCATGCGGTGGGAGTGGTGACGAGGACAGTGTAGTAGGAGGTGTTCTGGGGTGTCAGGTTGTGTAGGGCACCAAGGGCAGTGGGGGTCCTCTGTCATGCCCAGCTTGTGTAGGTGGGAGTTTAGGCGGCTGTGTCCAATTCGGAGTCTGGTGACGGCAGTGTCAAGGGCACGGCTGGGGGAGTAGGTCCACCAGTGGTGTCGTGTGTCTTGTCTAATGTGTCCAAGTGAAGTGTACTGTAAAGCGTTAGTCAGGTCAGGAAGCAAGGTTGTCCCCACCAGGCGCCAGTCAAGTTGTTCTGACCGCGGGGTTAAAATATTTTGTTTGTTATTATTATTATTAATAGTATTACTACTGTTGTTATTATTATCACTATTATTGTTGTCAATTGATGTTTATTGTTTTAGTGACCATGAGTTTATACTATTTGTTGATTATTTATTTTCATTATTATTGTTGATATATATATTAATTTTTTCTACTTAATCTAGGACTATGTTCATTGATTATTGTAACGAACCCCCTCTTTCACTCCACTCTCACTCCTGTCTCCTCTCGTGAGCACGGCCTTACTGAGTGACTGGAGCGGGAAGGGATCCTAATGACTGTTTACTACTGACACCTTTCACTTACTCTTCCGGGCTCGGAACCACTGTGGCGAGTGTAGCTTAGCGATTGTTACCCCAAAACACTGGCGGCTAGGTGGTGACAAGAAACACTTGTTGACATTTTCTTTCCTATACTGAACAAAGCACTGGCAAGGTTACACAATTGACCCACTTTAGGGCACACTCTCAGTAAGTAAGTGGAAGACTGAGATGGAACGAAAGAAGACTTTGGAATGGTACAGAGAGAAAGAGGCCCCAATGTATGTAAGGTGGTATGATGGAAGCCTGGGTGGTGATCTTCTCTTCCGAGCTAGGGCACAGTGTATGGATGTGAATGCAAGGAACTACAGATGGTCAGAGTCCCGCAGCAAAGTGTGCCAGATGTGTGACATGGGAGAGGATGAGACGGTAGAGCATGTAGTACTAGAATGCGAGAAGTATGACCGTGACAGAATGGAAATGATGCGTGTGATTCTGGCAGAAATGGGACGTGAAATGAATGAGGTGACTGAAAGAACTGGAAGGGAATGGATGGCGTTGTTGCTAGGACTGTGTGAGGAGACGAGTGAACGGATGATTGATGCGGTGAAAGAGTTCCTGGAGAAAATGTGGTATGCAAGATTGAGAGATTAGGGCATGTACTTAGAGTATGCATCTTTGATTTATTTAGTTTTTTTTTCTGTGTATTTTCCTCTTTTTTTTTCTCCTTATTCCCCTCACAGGAGCTGCCGATATAAAGGCCCGACTTGGAGGAAATTTCAAGTCACCTGTGACATCAAGATCAAGAACATCTGATCCGCGGCAAACATTCACCCCGAGACCCAAGAGCCGCCGTCATCCGCCTCACCTGCGCCTTAATAAAGAACACAGGACACCTTTCCCGCCTCTGATACCCTCACAGGGCACATACCACCCCAAGGATCCTCCTGCTGGCCCTAAACAACAACAACAACAACCACCACCACCACCATTCCATTGGTGTTGGTGGCTGTGACCAGCAGGCCAATGCACTCTGTTGAGGTAAGTGTAGATAGGAAGTGCCTTGAATAGGTTGTGAATATTATATATATATATGGGTTGGAATTGACGTGTGGGCATTATTGAACATTTTTACAGCTTCGACATAATGGCGTCTGTTTACGAAATAGAATGGCGTCTGCACCTCGTCCAACTTCCTACTATTGGTCATAGAGAACATTTGATAGTTTCTTTATTAATATAACAACAACAACAAGGATAAAGGGTACATGTGCATGAGTACAGGTGTTAACAGGTGTGTGTACTTCACTAAAGCACACAAAAGGTAGTACTTAGGCCATGAAACTTGTCAAATACTACTAATGTACCGTTTGTACAATATTCTAACTTGACACTTTCATCCCAGTCCAGTAACCTTCACATTTTCACAACATTATGTTGAACTTATGTGCGTATTTTGGTATTTATATATTTGTTGTTTCTTCTATACATATTCAGTGGATTTGTGACGTCATATAGTGTATACCTGTATGATTTGTTTTGTGTGTGTGTGCAAATGAAAATCAATGTTTAGTTATTCTTGTGATGAGGACGACCTCTTAAAGGTTTACTTTGAGGTACTTGAGGTTAAGTTAGGTTTAATTAGGTATGGGGTTAAGTTTCCCATTAACTATGCTCACCTATTTACTTCCATGCCTTATCTAATACTTATCAGTAAAATGTTACATCTTCACCAGAATGCACTTGTATATAAACCACACACATAGATCTTGATCCATTGTGAATGATTTTCACCTTCATTTCCGTCGCAAATGCATCTATTGTAAAATAGGTAAATCTGCATAACTACTGGTCGTCCCCGATCTTATTGTTATTCTTCCTATAGCCAACATTCTTGGGGACCACTTGGGAAAGCTTGGTTTTTGGGTGGCGGAAGCAAATATAGACCATATATGGCAATCATATAAAATATAAGGTGAACAAATATTTTTGTTGGGAAATATAAAAAGCTTATATAACCGAACCAGATCCCCGCAACGACACAACCCTAAACTAAACCCCCAGGGGGCAATATACGAACCCCGGACCCCCAAACCTAACCTAACCTCAACTCACCTTATAACTTCTTAACTGGGGGAAAAGCCCCCCTGACCCCCCAACCTAACCTAACCTCAACTGAACTCGCGTAATAACTTCTTAACTTGTGTGGGGGGGGGGGGTGGCAAGTGCCCCCAGACCCACCCAACCTATCCTGACCTTCGACCCAAAATGTAAAGTGATCTGATTGGCAGATTATTTGAAGGAATTTTTTCATTGGCTGTGATGTTTGGAACCAATGTTTGGAATGATGACTTCGTCATCATTCCAAACATTGGTTCCAAAACTAAGATGGAATTGTGACATTCATTTGTTTCAATAAATAATATTATAAATATCATAATCACAACAAACATTGGTACCAAAATGGTGGTCTGCACCAGACCCAACCTACAATTTGTGATCACAGAAAACATTGAATATATGAGATATTAAGAATTTGTGACTGAAATGCAGTTAAAAAAAACCTCAGAATTTATCAAGTAATGTAAAAATATTACTGTCAATTTTCTAGAGCATTCTGTTGGAGGTGTAAATTAATAGCCTTATCTTTAGTCGTATGTGTTTTCAGTATTAATTTACATCTTTACAATAATGGCCGAGACCTAGAGGGTAAAATTTGACATCTTCACCAGATTGTACTTGGATACAAATAACACACTTTTCTTATAAATTTAGTTTACAGATGCTTACAGATGACTTCTGGAAGAGGCCTTGACTGGGCCTGTGACTCCAGCTCCATGTTAACATCATTATATTCTTGTGATTGTGTGTCTGGGTCAGGTCAGGTCAGGTCAGGTCAGGTCAGGTGTCAGGTATGGGCGGTGTGATCATATTTGTACTCATCGTTTATCCAATGTTTATCTCGCCTCTTTCTAAATGTGATAATTGTTGCTGCATTCACCACATCATCATCTGGCAAAGTGTTCCATGTGTCTACCACACGGTCACTAAAAGCATATTTCCTTCTATCAATTCTTGACCTTCTCTTGTAAATGTTCTTAGTGTCACCTCTTCTACTTGTGTCCTTCTTGAACTACAAACAGATCTTCACAATTATTTCTATCTATCATGTCTCCTCTGACTCTTCTAGAAACTAATGTGGAAAGTAGATTTTGTCTTAATCTTTCCTCATTTGTCAATGTTTTTAGTGTGGGGATAAATTTTGTGGCGCGCCTCTGTACATTTTCAATAATTCTCCGATGTGCTGTTATTTCCTTGCTCTGTTGTATGACCTCTGATGTCTGGCACTTACTTGATTGGCATTGTCTCGCTCCCGTTTCATGATACCAAAATGATGCCAGGCTCCTCTGGAATAAGGTGACATCACTTAGTGACACCAAACAATCAGGCAGAGAGTTCCACACAGGGACACATTTCACGCTCAACTATCTTTTCATACACTGCTGGAAGGCCAGGCCAAAGAGTGAAGGTTTCTAGGCTGGGAGTGGAGGAGGGAGTAAAGCTTGGTGACCAGGGAGTGCCTTGGGTGAGATGGAAAGCTGTGTTTGTTGTTGTGTGTCAAGGTACAACAATTGGTCCTGGCTGTTTAAGGACAGAGCTGCTCATGTTGCAGGTGCCGAGCCAGAGTCCAAGCCGGCTGCCCTGCTTGGCACTAAACGGGCTCGCTGCAGCTTCCCTGAGGGCTCCTGCAGGACTGGCCATGGTGTGTGCTGCTGGGAGTAGTGCTGCAGTGGAGGCTGTGAGGCCGGGCAGCAGCATAAGTGGCTGGGAGCAGCAGGATCAGTCTGCCTCAGATGTGGGGAGGCGCAGGTGTGATGGTAAGAATCACCTTGAGGCAGGCAGCTCCGTCCACAAAGGAGAGAACAAGTTTGAGTGTCAGCAGTGTGATAAAACTTTTAAATGCAAGAGTCAGCTTGAGAGACACCCTGAAACACAGTGGTGTTAAAAATTATCAATGTAAAGAGTGTGGAAAAACATTTACCCATAAGTCTAGCCTCATCAAACACATCCTGACACACAGTGGTGTTAAAAATTATGAATGTATAGAGTGTGGGAAAACATTTACCCAAAAGTCTAACCTCATCACACACACCCTGAAACACAGTGGTGTTGGAAATCATGAATGTAAAGATTGTGGGAAAACATTTATGCAGAAGTCTCACCTCACCCAACACATCCTGACACACAGTGGTGTTAAAAGCTATAAATGTAAAGAATGTGGGAAAATATTTACCCAAAAGTTTCATCTCATCAGACACACCCTGACACACAGTGGTGTTAAAAACTATAAATGTAAAGAATGTGGGAAAAGATTCACTTCCAGTCCTTATCTCAATAAACACATGTTTAGACACACTGGCTTGAGGGAGTTCAAGTGTGATGTTTGTAAGAAATGTTTCAAGACAAAGGCTGATATTCGCTCACACATGCGGATCCATTTTTGAGTTGGTGTGTTGTGTGGACAAGTGTGGAGGTACCCGTGCCTGTGGGACTGTGTCCTCTGTGGGAATGGGAAGCAACAGGATCAGTCTGCCTCAGGTGTGGGGAGGCGCAGGTGTGATGGTAAGAATCACCTTGAGGCAGGGAGCTCCGTCCACAAAGGAGAGAACAAGTTTGAGTGTCAGCAGTGTGGTAAAACTTTTAAATGCAAGTGTAAGCTTGAGATACACACCCTGACACACAGTGGTGTTAAAAACTATGAATGTAAAGAATGTGGGAAAAGATTTAGCCCAGGTTCGAGGGGGAGGACCAGGAGTGACAGTGACAGTACAAGTGACTTTCATTAGGTTGAAGGAAAAGCTAACATGAATAATTACACCTACTACTCAACACTTTTAAGCATTACTGGTGAGTCAAAAACAACCTATGTACCATATCATGTCTTTATTTATTAATCATGTGTGTGTATTTATAGTGTTTTCATGGATCCCTTCCAACTGTCTGAAAAATACACTAATCTAAATCACTGTCTGTCCACTGCCATTCAGATTACAGGATGTTTACTGTATTCTGGGTGTGTGTGTGTGTGTGTGTGTCAAACACCATCTTTGGGGTTTTGTTCATGGTCAATGTAAGTCTTTGGTGGTCAGGGGGTTAATTTCCTGTAAATTCCTCATGGTCTTCTCACCTCCCCAAAAACCCAAGGTACAAAAATGGATGCTTGTAGCCAAGTTGAAGTTCGGATTTACTGTACAGCCTAGTGTATCAGCCTTTAGTTATGCAGCTACATGTATGGTGATATCTGCATCACTTGTTTCAGGTGATTGTTGGGTGCTGAGCTGAGTGGTGACAGCAGGTGTGACCACTGCTTCTGACGGGACTCCTTGGTGCATCCCACTCCTGCTTCCTTCATCCTCAAGTACAGTGTTGAGTGTATCCTTGGGGAACCCTGCTCACTCCAGCTTCCCTGAGGGTTCCTGCAAGACCAGCTGGCCTCCCCCACAACAGGTGTGCTGCCAGAAGTAGTGTTGCATAGGCAGCTGCAAGGCCAGGCAGCAACATGAGTAGTAGCCAGAACACACAGGAGCAGTCTGCCTCAGGTGTGGGCGGGTTCAGGTGTGACAGGAAGAATGACCTTACTGAAGGCATCTCCATCCACAAAGGAAAGAAAACGTTTGAGTGTATACAATGTGGCAAGACATTTACTCAGAGGGGTATCCTCACCACACACACCCTTACACACACTGGTGTTAAGAATCATGAATGCCTGGAGTGTGGAAAAAGATTCACACTAAAGTCTCACCTCACCACACACACCCTTACACACACTGGTGTTAAGAATCATGAATGTCATGAATGTGGAAAAAGATTCACACAAAAGTCTGCCCTCACCACACACACCCTTACACACACTGGTGTTAAGAATCATGAATGCCTGGAGTGTGGAAAAAGATTCACAAGAAAGTCTCACCTCACCACACACACACTTACACACACTGGTGTTAAGAATCATGAATGTCTGGAGTGTGGAAAAAGATTCACACTAAAGTCTCACCTCACCACACACACCCTTACACACACTGGTGTTAAGAATCATGAATGCCTGGAGTGTGGAAAAAGATTCACACAAAAGTCTACCCTCACCACACACACCCTTACACACACTGGTGTTAAGAATCATGAATGTCTGGAGTGTGGAAAAAGATTCACAGAAAAGTCTCACCTCACCAAACACACCCTTACACACACTGGTGTTAAGAATCATGAATGCCTGGAGTGTGGAAAAAGATTCACACTAAAGTCTCACCTCACCACACACACCCTTACACACACTGGTGTTAAGAATCATGAATGCCTGGAGTGTGGAAAAAGATTCACACAAAAGTCTGCCCTCACCACACACACCCTTACACACACTGGTGTTAAGAATCATGAATGCCTGGAATGTGGAAAAAGATTCAGTACAAGGTCTGATCTTAATAAACATGAGTTCAGACACTCTGGCCTGAGAGAATTCAAGTGTGATGTTTGTGGGAAACACTTCAAGACAAGGAGTGATATTGCTAGCCACATGCGTATCCACTTCTGAGGTGGTGTGTTGTGTGGACGAGTGTGGTCCAGCTGCTGCCTGTGGGAGTGTAGGTGTTGGTGTGTCCTGTGTGGGAGTGTGTGGTGGTGGTGGTGGTGGTTGTGGGCAGTGTGTTGCTTCCTTCCCACCAGCCCTGTCCTTGTGCTGTGTGAGGGTGTAATGGCCCCAGCTGTGGTTTTGTTGGCAGTGCAGCTGACCCCTTCAATAAATGGCTGCTACACTACACTGTGTCATCACCTAGTGACAGCCTGACACACACACACACACACACCAGGCTGCTACACTACACTGTGTCATCACCTAGTGACAGCCTGACACACACACACACACACACACACACACCAGGCTGCTACACTACACTGTGTCATCACCTAGTGACAGCCTGACACACACACACACACACACACACACACACCAGGCTGCTACACTATGTCGCGCTGCGGCCGCTATTAGTAGTTCATAGATTTGAAGTGGAATCTCGAGGTGTATCTCCATCACCAAGGAAAGCCAAGGCATCGCAGCACCACAGTCTGGGTAGATACAGGTCGTCTTTACCTGCTCCTGACTTCTGCGATGTCTTCATCTCCTTCATTTCTCGGCGATATTGACTTCTCAGTGTATGGAGTTTCTTCATAATGAATTTACTGTACTCATGAGTTGTTTTGTTAGTGTATTAGAGAGTAGAGCCGTCCTCCTATTTTTGAATAGCAAGCATCTGGCGGGCTTTGCACGGGACTCACTCGTATGAAATGCCCACTGCCAGACTCTCAGGTGAAGCGTGGGATGACCTGCTAATCGCTCCATATATGGTCATGGTGGTAGTGAGTCGAGTCAGAGGTCGGCGCACAAACCATAGTGTGTACAGAGGAGGAGGAGGGGGGGGGGAAGGAAGTAATGAGATAAGGAGAGCAAAAAAACAGGGACACACACACACACACACACTTATAGTATTATTATGATTACTATTACATCAAGGAGTGTGTGTGTGTGTGTGTGTGTGTGTGTGTGTGTGTGTATGTGTGTGTGTAGGTGGATGAAGAAGTATAATGAAAAACAATACAATGGATGATAATGAAGTTCACTTAATCATATAGAAAAATGGATATAATTCTGACTGAAACAAAGATATGAAGGAATATATGAATGCTATAATGACAGCTAAATGTTAATGAAATAGTAAGATTAAATGTTTTGATAATTAACTAAAACTGACAGTAAATTGTGTAGCATTGAAAACAAAGAAAAGAGATGATGAGTACAATGAAGTTATTTAGGGATTCATTATATTGTTCATTGAAAGAAAATTAACATCAATCACACAGACAAACAAACATCAAAATTTAATACCATTCAATTGACTAAAAGAGATCACGAATAATCAAATATAAAGTTTAGGAAAAGCCTGTCACCTACACTTCAATATTGATGACAGAACTTACAACACAACATAATGCTTGGGGAAATTAACAGAATCAACTCACACAAGGAAATCAACAGCTGGTGAGGCGGGAAACAAGGATTGAGACGAATAGTTTCATTCCTAACCAGCTTTGCATTTTTGCGCTTCTTCAATTTAACATTCCTTTGAAGAAGAAGCGAAAAAATGCAGATCTATACAGTACTTATTTCAACCATTGTCTCCCTCACTTCCAGCAACTTGCATCTGTTATAATTACACATTACATTATATATATATATATATATATATATATATATATAGAATACTGAATATAGAAAACTTATCTAAACACACTCAGCACAACACTAACTGCCTTCTTACTTAATTAAATAATAGTTTTTAAAAAACCTGAGCATATAACACACACACACACACACACACACACACACACACACACACACACTGAAGGAGGAGAGTCACATAGCCACCTTTCCATTCACACAACTGACTACCCCAAGACTGACTCTATATAAGAAACGCAAGCTATTGCCTTACACAAGCGTAACAAAACAGCCACACATCCAACACCACATCATTCCTTGCAACACAACCTTATACGTCTTCAAACAGAGCTCAAACATCACTTCACATCCTTCCCTCTCCTTGTGTTTGACCTTTCATACTGTTGATTAATTCTCATGTTCACTCTTAATCCTTTGCCTTTCCTGTTCTTTTCCTTGTCTTTCATTTTCTCTTCTCTCCTTTCTTGTTCTGTCTACACCTCCTCCTTCCTTCGCTAATGCTCGTTCCCATGTCTCAGGTAACGTGTGTGAGATGAAAAGGGAAAAGGAAGAGAGTGAGAGACAGAGGCAGAATACAGGAGAGAGATAGAGGAATGTGGGATAACATTATTATAGAAAGGTTGAAATAATTTGTTTATGTGATGATAAATGTTCTAAATTCTACTGTCACTGATGCTTTTTGGAGAGAGAGAGAGAGAGGGTAAAAAATCACAAAAGAGAAAAGACCAGGAAATAAATAACAACAGGAACAATTAACAATGACAACACACACACACACACACACACACACACACACACACACCTCACACCACCAGCCCTGGGTTATCAGCGCCTCCATAGCTGGTGTGTATCTGTGGCTGGATGACCTGTGTATCCAGCGGCGGGTGAGGGTGAGGGTGAGGGGACAGATCACCATCATCTGGCACCTCATCCTCTAGTGTCATGGATCCGTGGAAGCTATCAGCGAGGTGACTCCACTGTTGTTTTAAGGCTCGGCAACGGTTAGATTTTGGACCTGCGGATGACGGATTGATGGATGAATTTCTGGATGATGATAGAAGAATGAATTTATAGATGAATGGATGCATGGATTAATGAATGAATGGATGGTTAGTTGCATGGTTAAATGGATGATGATTGTGTGTGTGTGTGTGTGTGTGTGTGTATCTACTTTATTTGATTTGATACATTTATTTTTTCTTCTTCATACTGATTTTATTTTGGACAAACTTGAAGTGGCTGTGTCTAATTTTGGTTTTGTATTCATAAGTTTTTTTTGTACTTTAGTAACTACTACTACTACTATTACTATTACTACTATTACTACTACTACTATTACTACTACTATTACTATTACTACTACTATTACTACTACTACTATTATTACTATTACTACTACTATTACTATTACTACTACTACTACTATTACTATTACTACTATTACTATTACTACTACTATTACTATTACTACTACTATTACTATTACTACTATTACTACTACTATTACTATTACTACTATTACTACTACTATTACTATTACTACTATTACTACTACTATTACTATTACTACTACTATTACTATTACTACTATTACTACTACTATTACTATTACTACTACTATTACTATTACTATTACTACTATTACTATTACTACTACTATTACTACTACTATTACTACTACTACTATTACTACTATTACTATTACTACTATTACTATTACTACTATTACTATTACTACTACTATTACTACTACTACTACTATTACTACTACTACTACTACTATTACTACTACTACTATTACTACTACTACTATTACTACTACTATTACTACTACTACTACTATTACTACTACTATTACTACTACTATTACTACTACTATTACTATTACTACTATTACTATTACTACTACTATTACTACTACTACTACTATTACTACTACTACTACTATTACTACTACTATTACTACTATTACTACTATTACTATTACTACTACTATTACTACTACTACTATTACTATTACTACTATTACTACTACTACTATTACTACTACTACTATTACTACTACTACTACTACTACTACTACTACTATTACTACTACTATTACTACTACTATTACTACTGCTACTGCTACTACTATTACTACTATAACTACTACTACTACTACTGTGTGAGTGTTTGTTTGTGTGTTTGTTCACTGTTTCAATACCAAAATTTTAGTACAAAATAATTAGCCAATATATGAACTTAAAGCATGTAAGCAAATTTTTTATTTATTTATTTTTTTTAACAATTAACAATACAATAATGATTTACAACACAACTATAAACTCCTGATTAAGAAGTGGGGGAAAAAAATGTAACTTATAACATAAATAATTCATGGATTTCTTCTTAAAATTATAACATACAAAACTTAACATGCTGTACCCACCACAATCACAACCACCACCACCACCACCACCACCACCACCACCACAATTACAACCACCACCACCACCACCAAAAAACTAAAATAATGTGGCATTGACAACCATATCCCTTGTTTTTAAAAGCTTTGTGTGTCAAATGTTTTCACAGTTGAATGTAAATTAAAAGAAAAAAAAGATTATCTGATTTCTTTCTTTCTTTTTTTTTAATAACATGATCTGAGTTTATTTAAGACGAGGATACTTTCTATGATGATATAATGGAGGTTGGAGGAGATTATATTTAATTTCTTACTTCACATATTTTTTTTTGAGAACGTACGTACATGTTGTAATAAGTCTTGAAATCGACTTAATTTCTAGTACTTTCTGATATCTGATTCACATTCTTTCAAGTGTTACAGTCTCAATAGACTGGATCCAAACAAACACAAACACAAACACAAACACACAAACACACAAACACACACAACACACACACACACACACACACATTGACTTCCCTTACACTTCCTCTCACACAAGTAATGTTATATATTGTTCCGTGTAAAAAAGTAATATGTCTCGTATAGTTTACTCTCATATATTTACATTTGATTAAGTCGTCAGATTTTCAAGTATTTCCTAACCTAACCTAATGTAACCTAACCTAACCTAACCCTACCAAGCATTTCATCAATATCCAAGTGATAGCAATATTCTATCCCGTTAGTGAGCACAAGATGTTTTTTTTTTTATCTTTTCTTCGCTGTACTGATTATAATTCTTTGCAACCATGACAGAAAACTTAATAAAAACAGGACATATGCATTTGTTTGGATCCAGAATAACATCGTAACATTAGCTCGTTAATTACTAGACACACAAGCATATAAAAATAAATAAATAAATAAATAAATAAATTAATAAATAAACTTCCAGTATTGTTTTAGTGCCAGTCTGGAATGAGATAAACTCTATCAAATTAAACTATTCCAACCTGTAAGTTATTTCCATGTACTGTCGACCCTCAATTTAACGGACTAATGCTGAGGGAACCCTGTCTGTTAGTGTAAAAAGTCCGTTGCTTAGTTAATCTTTATGGACTTCTACCTACGCGCTACCCACCTACCGGACTTTCTTTTGGGTTGAGTCCGTTAAATTGAGCGTCGACAATATATAAATTCTTTCGCCATTACAAAGTGTTCCTGTCTATGCCACAAGTTAGTTATGTGAAGTGCAATCAGTGTGAGGCAGCCCAGGGAAGGGAAGGCAAGGTACAGGAAGGGAAGGAAAGGGAAGGGAAGGAAAGGAAAGGGAAGGGAAGGGAAGGGAAGGCAAGGTACAGGAAGGGAAGGAAAGGGAAAGGAAGAGAAGGAAAGGGAAGGGAAGGGAAGGGAAGGGAAGGGAAGGAAAGGGAAGGGAAGGAAAGGAAGGGAAGGGAAGGATAAGGGTGATGTGAACTTTACAAGGGAAGTATAAAGTTAGTATGTCATTAAAAGTTGACAGTTAAGCATTAGAAGACGGATGGACGGACAGATACGATGAAGAATTATTAGTTTTGTCTTTTGTCAGCATCATTATAATTATTTTGTCTTGTACCATTATAATGTTTTTCATGTGCACTTAAAATTCTTAGTCATTCTTAATTATCACTAAAAAGATGACTTGTGAAAATATACCAAAAACCTTGGATTCTAATAGTGAGTGAATCTATTAACTGATTCTCTCTCGTGTGTATTTATTGATGTTATTATTATATATTAATAAAGCGTAACATTACATTATTATCTTCTATAACCTCTTTTATTTGTGTTGTCAGCGTCACAAGTTTATATTATCTTACCGAGGCAGAGGTCAGTATATATATATATTTTTTTTTTTCTCATAAGTATTGGTTTGTCAGGAATGTCAATGATGTTTTCTGATAAATAATTTGTCAGATTGGTTTTCATATTTCCATTTTCTTTTTTTTCTTTCTTTGTCTCCTAATCTTACTAAACCTTAGACAAGAAAGAATAGTACTTTTTCTCACACACACACACACACGGTCCGCTAGCGTAGTGGTTAGCGCACTCAGCTCACAACTGAGGGGGCCAGGGTTCGATCCCCTGGGCGGACGGAGATTATTTGGGTGTGTCTCCTTTCACGTGTAGCCCCTGTTCACCTAGCAGTGAGTAGGTACGGGATGTAAATCGAGGAGTTGTGACCTCGTTGTCCCGGTGTGTTGTGTGTGAGTGGTCTCGGTCCAACCCAAAGATTTGTCAGTATGAGCTCTGAGCTCTTTCCATAGGGGGACAGCCGGCTGTCTCGAGAGACCAGCAGCAGACTGTACAGTGAATTACACACATACACACACATTAACCTATGCAATCACAGAATTTACAAACTATGCGTATTAAAAAGAAATATTTGAAAAACTACATTAATTATACAAAAAACACTATGATTCAAAACCTTTCCCGCGCAAACATTAAAAATAAAAATGAACGTCCGCGCAATCCCAAAATTTTGCCGACGTGAGAAAAAAACTTTGAAAAAATCACCAACATTTTCTTGTTCTGGCGTTTATATATATATATATATATATATATATATATATATATATATATATATATATATATATATATATATATATATATATAAAAAAAAATAAAATAAAAATAAAACCACCAATAACGTACAAGTCACATTTTCAACATAATTTTCTTTGTATATATCGCGAGGAAAATGGGGAAAAGATAAAGGCAAGACAAGGAAGGAAGGATCGTGTTGGAAATAAACAGAAGGTAACAGGTAACAGACAGACAACAGAAGAATGGGAGATTACATTACACTACATTACACTACATTACATTGGCTTTGTGACGTACAAGCAGTATGAGAGAGAGAGAGAGAGAGAGAGAGAGAGAGAGAGAGAGAGAGAGAGAGAGAGAGAGTTTGTGTGCATGTGTGTGTGATCCCAGCATAACAAGTGCATCATACAACCACTAGAAGAAGGAGAGAGAGAGAGAGAGAGAGAGAGAGAGAGAGAGAGAGAGAGAGAGAGAGAGAGAGAGAGAGAGAGAGAGAGAGAGAGAGAGAGAGAGACATTACCAGTAAAGATATAGAAAGAAGAGGAAGAATGAGACAAAAATGAAAAGGGTGAGCAAGAACATACGAAAAAAACAACAAAAAGGTAAATTTGCAGTTTGAACCAATATTCCCTATCTCTACCCCCCCCCCCAACCCCTAAAGCAAGCTTGGGGGCTGTGGGGAATCGGGGTTTTTTTATAGTGGGGAGGCATATATGAGTGATATATGGACTTTGAAAATCTAGGGAAATTTCCCTAAAAAATTCCCTAAATGTAGCAAACACGACAAACCTATTTTAACCATGGGGGCTGCGCCCCCCCCTGGACCCCCCCGCTAGGACACTATTCAAACACAACCAGAAATCTGGTTCAATATCCTAACTTAACCTTCATAACTGCAATACTTCATAATAATGACAATAATATAACAAAACTCACCAATATGGACTAAAAAATCTAAGGAAATTTCCCTAGAAGTCAAAGAAATTTCCTATTATTAATTATTAATTTCCGACAGTGTAATATGGGGCTAGAAATGCTCCTAACAGTGTCATCTAGACCCTGAGATAGTTTATAGTTACGTGTGGTGTATTGGCTGAAACTGCAATAATACCAACAAAAATAATAGAAAAATGAAAAACTTGAAACACAAATGAAAAGAAAACGGGGTGAAAACAGGTCTCTACTCTTACACCGGGTGGGAGGAGGAGGAGGAAGGGTTGGAGGGGATCAGTGTCAGCTAGAGGTGGCTTGCCCTTCCCTTGCCCTCCTGTGTATGTTGAGTCTCCTCCTGTGCGCGCCGCTGCTGACGTACACGGTTAGCTGGTGAGCCTGGCGGGGGGGAGGCCTCTCGGGTTAGTGACAAGGGGTGGGTGGGGCTGCTGAGTAACCTAATCTAATTCTTGTATAACACTATATCTTCTCTAGGTAATGGTGTGTGTGTGTGTGTGTGTGTGTGTGTGTGTGTGTGTTCAGCGAAACTATTGACTTTATGTATTATTTCAAACCTAAATCAAAGGGTCATTACTTTTAATCCATTGGTTGAAATAATATTAAAACAAATTTTTGAGTGGAGTATTGTGGGTAAAATTTTCATCCTCTATATTTTGCACAACTTTTCCTCTCGTATCACTTGGAGAAAGAAAAAAAAAAACATTATACCGAATAAAAATAATGTAAATAGATCTTCCACAATACCAAAAATTTACTGCAACAACACACAGACACAGACACACACACACACACACACACACACACACACACTGCTTACACTAACAGGGATGAGAAGCAATAGGTCTAAATCCATCCTTAGCTTGCCTCTACCCAAGACAAGATTGATTTGTTGATTTCCAGTCTTGAGGAAGCAACACAAAAACACACAACACCTCTATTAGTAAAGAGAAACACACTGGAACACATAAATCCTGATGTGCATTATACCACACACCCACACACACACACCCACACCCACACCCACACACACACACACACACACACACACACCTACACCCACACACAGACACACACACACACACACACACACACTATCCTAACAGCTGCCTACAAAAGTGTGTTAAGCCTTCCCAGCACCTCTGATACACCACAAAACTAAATAAATAATAATAAATGATTACATATATGTGTGTTGGCATCTGAGAAACAAACAAGCAAACAAACAAACACACACAAAGCTGAAGAAGAAAAACAATACATAAATACAATGAAATAAAAAAAAAAAAAAAAAAACCTGCCTCATATTTTTTTGTTCATTAAGTAGCAAGATAAAGATAAAGTTTCACAGCTTAACACACTCAGACAGACACACACACACACACACACACACACACACTATCTGAAACACACTTTTATCAGCACACAGGGACAGAAACAGAACTCAACTCAACACAACCTAACCTAAATTTCACCAGGAAACACACCACACTTTCACCACACCTGACACTGCATCACCATCCTCATCACCATTCAAACTAAACATCGTAATCTAGTCAAAACCATAAGGCAAGTCATTATTAACTGCCTAAGCTTGACTTCTATAAGGGAAAGGTTAGTTCTTGCGCTGTGGTTAATCTCTTCTTGGTTGTAGCGACGTGATGCGTTAAATATATTGGTAATGTATGCAAGATCACTATATATATAAAATACATATCAATAAGCTATGAATTGGATTAGTTCTCTCTCTCTCTCTCTCTCTCTCTCTCTCTCTCTCTCTCTCCAGTTAGTGATGTACGAGAACACCACTATAGCAGCAACAACAGCAACAATTACATATATACACTACACACCCACCTGCACACACACCCACTGCTTGAGCCTATAATTACTTCCCTCGAGACCACGGCTGAGGTCGAGATTAACTTGACCTCACCTCACCTGTGATCTGACCCCAGGTGTCCACCGGTCTGCAAGCCCAATATAAGCTGCCACACACACACACACACACTAAGTCAGTCAGTCAGTCAACCACTAGCTTACACCACAGCTCACGTCGGGGGAGTCAAGCCTCGTGACTCTCCTCACACGTCATTCACCATCTCCAGGCTCTCTGTCAACTCTACAAGCTACCTGTGTGTACAACCAACGCTGCAGCAATAAACTAACAAAACCAAGTCAGGGTGTTGTTCCAATCCTTACGTAGCCGACAACCTCCGCTACACCACACACACACACACACACACACACTGAGAATACATACAACTTAACACAAACACTAACTCAAAATAACACCAGAAACCTACACAGCATCTAAATCAACTAAACAACAAGTACACACACACACACACACACACACACACACACACACACACACACACACACACACACACTCACCCACAAAACTGAGTAGGACCGGCAGTAGAATCAAGCCGTGAGCCGCACCAAACAGCACGATCCCAAGGTACATCCGGAAGTAAAACACCTTGAAGATCTTGGACTTAGCGAACGCCAACACCACAATGCCGCCAAACTTAGTGAGCGTGATGCCGGATAACACCTAAGGAGGGAAGGACAAGGAAACATAGTGAGTGAGTGTGTGAGTGAGTATTAATATTCTGGCATAAGCAAACAGGTAATTCTAGGTACAGTGCCATCAAAACATTAACATAAACAGTGCCTCCTGAAAACAGTGATGAGCCAACTCAGGAAATTTGAAACTGCACTCTGAAATTCATGCCAGTAAACTGATGGAACCGGATTACTGATAAGCAAGCTGTATTTAGTTGTACGAGATTTTTATACACTCTTATACACTCTCTCAATTGAATGGCCTTGAGAAAAGAAGTCTCTATTTACTTCTCTCTGTATATTCTCTAGTCATTTTGATTTAATTGGAATATATTGTATTGTAAAGAGTCTATAAAAATTATCAATATCAATATCAGTCTCCTAGCTTCACTCTCTCACATACGTATTCCAACATTTCGTCTTTTTATTTGATAGATAGATTTCCTCTCACACCACCACCACCACCACCATTCATTCCTTCACCTTCATCAACCTGTCATACCAAACCTTGTCAATACATTTTCATTCCTTTCATTCATAAAATCTAATAAGTGTCAAAGTTTTCTTCCATCCTCTCTCTCTCTCTCCACACACACACACACACGCGCACACACTCACCTCATTGTGTGCGCCAAAGTCAGTTTGAGAGCTTGACCATAGGCTGCGTGACCTCCCTTGGGGCAGGTGATGGAAGGAATGTCATCGAGGAAGAAGTCAAGGTATTCTAGGAAGGAGGAAGGGTCAGGTCGCTGTCCATCCTGGGAAAGAAAGAAAGAAAACAGGTTATAATTTAATGTATATAACAACTAGGTCAATAAATACAACTAGGTAAATACAACAGCACGTACCGGTAGTTTAGTAACATTGCAGTGGTTACAGGTGGAGGTGGTGTCAGAGGATGGACAGAACGTGCCGTCACTCTTCACCCGGCAGCAAGGAGTGTCAAAGGAAGAATCTAAGTTGTACATCGACCAGTCAAGGTAATCGTCAAGCCAGGATGAAGCCGGCTGTGCGATGTACGTTCTGGGGGAGAGATTAGGTTCAGAAACACACACACACACACACACACACACATACACATACACACACACACATACACGTTCAGAAATAGTTAGAGAATGATATGAAAAAGTTACATTCAGAAATAGTTAAAGAATGAAATGAAAACACGCACACATACACACACACACACACACACACACACACACCTGTTAGCCAGTAGGGATGACATGTAGATCTGTGTTGCAAGACTGTTAGTGTTGCAGTCGACTGTGCCGCACACCTTGTTCTGCTGCGTCACTTTGCTGAAATTCACATCACCGCGCAGCACAAAATACACCGGTGGACCCACACTGAGGTACTCCCCAAGGTACTGCGTAAATAAAAAGTAGAATTTATTATTTTTTAGTATGCAAGAGTCCACGTAATGTATAAGGTAGATTTGGATGATAAGGTGAATGTATAATGTATAATAAAATGATGTATAATAATGTACATCCGCAAATTTAATGAAGAGGAAAGTCGGGATTAAAAAAAATAATAGAAGAGATGGAATATTTAGAAGAAAAGATGAATAATGAAAAGGGAATGAAATAATACAATGAAATAATATAAAAAATCGAGGTAAAGAGAGAGAGAGAGAGAGAGAGAGAGAGAGAGAGAGAGAGAGAGAGAGAGAGAGAGAGAGAGAGAGAGAGAGAATAGAAAAAAAAATATATATATATATATATATATATATATATATATATATATATATATATCGATGATAAAATAAAAATTAAAAAAGAGAAATGGAAGAAAAAACTAAGAAAATATAAAAACATAAATAAATAAACAAATAAAATAATAACTGAAAAAAAATAAAATAAATGAGAAAGAGCGATAGAAAAAAAAAATTAGATAGAGCAAGATAAAAATAAATAAATAAATAAATGAGAGAAAGAGCGAGATAGAAAAAAAAGAAAAAAAGAGAGAGCGAGGAGACAGAAAAAGAAATATAAATAAATAAAAAAATCAAATCAAATCAAATCAAATCGCACCGCAAAATACTTCTGCAGGAAGGAATCATCCGGCATCGACAGCTGCTGATCCAACCCGACCGATATCTTGGGTACACCCGCAGCACTAGAACAGAGCCAGGCCGTGAACACCACCACCACCGCCGGCCGCACCCACTGGGATAGCAGGGCCGGGGCGTAGCAGCGGCGGATGAACTCAGGCAGAATACCTTCCTTAGGGTTTGAATCTTTGTCTGTACCTCGGATGCAACACAGCACCTCCCAGCGTCCTTCCTGTGGGTGGTGATGGGGTTGAGGATGTGTGTGTGTACGTGTGTGTGTGTGTGTGTGTGTGTACATGTGTTTGTTTGCTGTTTCTAGGTAGCTATACTGGTGTGGTCCTGTCGTCGTATCTATAGTTGTACAGTTTTTCCTTCAGTTGATGTATGTCTTTTGCCATTATCACCTCTTTCTGTAGACCATTGTGTGTGTGTGTGTGTGTGTGTGTGTGTGTGTTGTGTGTGTGTGTGTGTGTGTGTGTGTGTGTGTGTGTGTTGTGTGTGTGTGTGTGTGCTGTAGTTTTTTTTGTAGTATTTGATCTTTTTTTTTCTCATTTTTATTTCCATCCAGTTTCTCTTTGTCTCCATAATAAGTTTTTTTTTTATATCTCATTCTTCTAAATAATTCATTAATTTATGTATTATGATTAACCTCACTTCACCATTAGCATTTTATATTTTTCACTGACCTTTCAAAACCTAACCTAACCTAACCTTTCATAATCTTACTATACCACTAATGCCTTAAACTATATCAACCTAACCTAACCTTATACTTTCCCTACGACAAATTAACCTAACTATACTTTTCTTAATCTCACTAATACTTTAACTACAACCTAACCTAACACTTTCTTTACAACAACCTAACCTCACCTCACCTCACCTAACCTCACACACCCGCTGGCCCTCCTCACCTCTTGCCTCCTTGCGTCTAGAGCCATGAGCGCCACAAAACACGTCACTTGCAGCACAAAGTCGATGGTGAGTGCCAGGCCGGCGTACAGGGCAAAGGCATGAACAGCCGGCATCCCTGAGAGCGCACCTGGGAAGAGAAGAGAGGATTATTAGGTTAAGAGGAGGAGGAGGAGGAGGAGGAGGAGGAGGAGGAGGAGGAGGAGGAGGAGGAGGAGGAGGAGGAGGAGGAGGAGGTGAAGCAAAACTACTAATACATCCGTGGTCTCGATTCACTAAACACATATATATATATAATACCACAATAATTATATCTTTTATTTCCTTCCATGATGCAAGATTTAACATTATAATACAAGTACAATCAAAAGTCATTCTGTATTGTCTAGTAACACCCATAGAAGTGCAGATAATTTTTTTTTGTCTCTATCATAAACCGTTGGCGCCAGTAGCATTTTTATGGAGGTACAGATGGACTTGCCCTTTGCCTGTTAGTTGGTGCAGGTTTTTAGAGTGTCTTATAGCGATGCCTTGAATCTACCTAACACAAGAGTCATAGAGCTGCCTTGTGTAGGTCAACTAGCCTTTTGCAACCTCTTATGTTCTTATGTAAGGTGATATAAAAGTGTTCTAATGCCTTAAGGACTGAACGTAAAAGCTGTATCGAGATCCATTATTACGTAAAACAAGACTGATCATGTGAGTGTGTGTTTTAAGTATGACTGAGATAGATAAATATGAGAGGAATGAGTTATTATGTGTTCAAATATAATTGTTTTTTTTCAATAGATGGTTTTGGTTTTTTTTACCGTTACGATGGTGAAGTTTTTCTACAAGTTATATTTTAAGTGTTCAATGTATAGAATTAAAATATACAGCGATGATTTTATTAAATTTTTTCTGTATCAACTCACAACGATCTGAAGAATAGAAAAAAATATGTTTAAATATTTCTATACATACTATATTTTGACATGCGATTATTATTATTATTATTTTTGGTATATGACTCCGAGAGGAAATATATAAATGAATAAATAAAAGGAAATGAATGACATATTAATAGATAAAGTTTACATTATCTATCTTTTAAAAAACAATAGATGTGTAGTTTTTTTATTTTTTTTATTATTATTATTATTTCTATGTATAACTGAAGAAAGAAAGAAATCTGTCTATCTATCTATCTTTACAATCAAATTAATGTTTCTAAAAATACTCAAAATCTTCTCTTCCTCCTCCTCCTCCATACATCCCTATCCTCCTCCTCCTCCTCCTTCATACATCCCTATCCTCCTCTTCCTCTTCCATACAACACAATCTTCTTCTTCCTCCTCCTCTTCCATACCCCAAATCCTTCTCTTCTTCCTCCTCCTCCATACACCCAAATTCTTCTCTTTCTCCTCCTCCTTCTCCTCAATACAATACAATCATTCTCCTCCTCCTCCCCCCATACACCCACCTCTATAATAATGAAGGTAGCAGGCACCCCCGCGTACCCATACACCCCCACAGATGATGACACGGAGACCAGCACGATTATGACGCCAGCCAGACCCAGAGTGATCTTGGAGTCAATGAGGAGGCGACGGCAGCTGGTGAAGTCCCCGAGAGCTGAGGGAAGGAGGTTAGGTTAGGTTAGGTTAGGTTAGGTTAGGTTAGGTTAGGTTAGGTAAGGTTAAGGTTAAGGTTAGGTAAGGTAAGGTAAGGTAAGGTAAGGTAAGGTAAGGTAAGGTAAGGTTAGGTTAGGTTAGGTTAGGTTAGGTTTAGGTTAAGGTTAAGGTTAGGTAAGGTAAGGTAAGGTAAGGTAAGGTAAGGTTAGGTTAGGTTAGGTTAGGTTAGGTTAGGTTAGGTTAAGGTTAGGTAAGGTAAGGTTAGGTAAGATAAGGTTAAGGTTAGGTAAGGTAAGGTAAGGTAACGTAAGGTAAGGTAAGGTTAAGGTAAGGTTAGGTAAGGTAAAGTAAGGTAAGGTAAGGTAAGGATAGGTAAGGTAAGGTAAGATTAGGATAGGTTAGGTAAGGTAAGGTAAGGTAAGGTAAGGTAAGGTAAGGTAAGGTAAGGTAAGGTAAGGTTAGGTAAGGTTAGGTTAAGGTTAGGATAGGTAAGGTAAGGTAAGGTTAGGTAATGTAAAGTTAAGGTTAAGGTTAGATAAGTTAAGTTAAGTTAAGTTAAGTTAAGTTAAGTTAAGTTAGGTTAGGTTAGGTTAGGTTAGGTAAGGTAAGGTTAGGTTAGGTAAGGTTAATGTTAAGTAAGATAAGGTAAGGTTAGGTAAGGTGAGGTGAGGTAAGATAAGGTTAGGTTAGGTTAGGTTAGGTTAGGTTAGGTAAGGTAAGGTAAGGTTAAGGTTAGGTAAGGTAAGGTTATGGTTAAGGTTAAGGTTGGGTAAGGTAAGGTTAAGGTTAGGTAAGGTAAGGTTCAGGTTAGGTAAGGTAAGGTAAGGTTAAGGTTAGGTAAGGTAAGGTTATGGTTAAGGTTCGGTAAGATAAGGTTAAGGTTAGGTAAGGTAAGGTAAGGTAAGGTAAGGTAAGGTTAGGTTACGTCAGTCAGATCAATATTTACGTAGTACTCTAACAACAGTCTTAAAAATGTGTAGAAATGTGTAAATGTGTTGTATTGTAGTTTTACATGTATATACTGTAATTTTATAAGAAAATCACTGTATGGGTGAAACTGTAAACTGTCCGTAATCCTTCCCGACCACATGTAAAGTGATGTGATTGGCAGATTATTATAAGGATTAGTTTTATCCACTGGGTGTCACGCACTTACCTCACAGCCACACTTCAAGTCACAGTTTCAAACCCTTGCTAGAACATGAGTTACAAATACAACAATTCATTCCTACTACACAAACAAGACTGATACGCGATGAGAAAATGAGTATGATATAATTTCAGATTCCAGTATGGCATGTACAAACAAAATAGAAAGAAATGCAACACAGTTCAAAGGAATCAAATCACTTTACCTTAACACTGACGCGGCCGACAACTCCATTGGTCCATCTGAGGAAGATTTCACTGCATGTAAGGATTTTCAAGGAAATTTCATTGTACGAACAGATTTTAAAGCAATTCAGCTGCTCTTCAGTGTTTTTCAAAGCAATTTCACTGGACTTCAAGGGGTCGTGTGGCCCTGTGGTTCAGTGATCAGCTCGTGGCCTAAAGGTTGCCAGTTCGATCCTGGCTCACACCAACTTTTGGGCGAGAGGGTCAGCGGTCTCTCGTTAACCCTAGCAGGACTATAGGGTGTATAGCTGCTACATAGTGCACGGGATTATTGAATCACATTTTTAATTACTTCGAGTTAAGTTTACTTAAGGCGGCGTCACACTAGCACTTTTTCCGTCAATTGTTTCCGTCAACTTTCTGCAAATGGACAATTTCTTGAGCACGCGCCGTCACACACACGCAGCTGTTCGTCTACACTGTTTGACTGTTTCCTTCCACTTTAAACAAACATGGCTTCAACACCCTGGCAAGCAGTCGTTGCTCTGCACTTCATTATTTCTCTTGTCCACCGATGATGATTGCCAATGCAATAATACACAACTCAAGAGATACAGTTCGTTCCATGCCCATGGAGGTAGAACAGTTCTAGGTAATGCCCGAAGAATTAAAGTACTCAAAATATTACAACAACCTACCACTTGGGCAGACAACTCCTCAACAACCCCCACCACCTCCCCCTACTCCACCCCGCCACCCCCGCCACTCCTACCCACAAACGGGTACACATACGATCCCGTAACGACCTATACAACAATACATGTTTCCCTTATTAATTCCTTTTACCCATTTTAAAACCTCAATCATATCCCCTTTTGCCCTCCTTCTCTCTAGGGAGTGGAGATTAAGGCGTTTTAATCTATCTTTGTAGGGTAAATTTCTCAGGCCCTGAATCATCTTGGTCATTCTTCTCTGAACTGCCTCCAAGGAGCCTATATCCTTCCTATAATAAGGGGACCAAAATTGAGCTGAATAATCTAGGTGGGGTCTAACTAGCGCTAAATAGAACCTCAGAATTACTTCAGAACTCCTCTCTATGTCACACAGCAATAAATCCCAGTATCTTGTTGGATCCATTTCTAGCTATAATACACTGTTCCAGCTCTTAGGTGGTTCTCAGTACCCTGGCCAAATACACCAGTAACAAGGCCGTCATCTACACTGACTCGAAATCATCCCTCTACCTCCTCCTCTCCCGCCATCCTACACCCTGCACACCCTTGGTGCACACCCTTCAAAGAACACTACTTTCCCTCCAATCACTGGGATGGGGAATCAGTATCCAGTGGGTGCCTTTAAGCCTTCCCATTCAAACATACGCGACAATGATATTGTAACGGCACCCACCTTTTTACTCACTTCGGTGGGTGTCACCATCCACGTCACCTCCTTACCTGGGACACTAAGGAGATGAATGTCTTCCTGGGTTCTTGTAGGGGGTGGGGGGGGGTTTAGCGGGACAGGGAGGTTAGTCAAACACTAAAATCTTTTTTCCTTTCCTCGTGTATTAATCCTAGCCCGCTTACAGGGTACAGCACGACAGCACTGTCTCAACACTCGACAGTACAGCACAAGACGACTGCACACACAACAGCACACGGCGACAACACAGTGCACAGCAGTACTCTCTTGTCCCAACACTCGAGAGTACAGCACCAGACGACTGCACACAACAACACACGCCAATAGCTACCCCGCCACAACAATATTGTGGATGCTGCTTCCAAGATGACACTCTCAGAAGTCAACATTACTTCCCTCCCGTCATCTTACTCCACAAACAGACGCCTCATCTCCACTGCCTGTCACACTGTCTGGGATAACTCCCTTGCCAATGACCTTGGCGTCACTTCCATGGGCCTCTACCGCCAAGACTCCTCCCCGCAGCTTTGGGTGTGGAAAACATCCCGAGTGTTAGATGTTGGACTCACCCGCCTCGCCTGGTGATAACTACGTCAAGGGGGCCGAAACACAACACTACCAGCCACACAACACTACCAGCTCACCTACACCCGTACACCGCTGCGTCTGTCTCCTCACACTTACTCACCCTTACTGCCCTGTCCCCTGCTGCCAAACACTCCCTCAGACCTGACAACATTTCCTGGTGCACTGTCCACGCTTCCACTCCCACCGTGTAGTAGTATTATAGGCAGCCAACTCCAAGTCCTGAACATCACCAGTGCACACCTGCCCTCACCTGCCCACCCTGCTCGCGGCGGCAAACATTCACCCCGAGATCCAAGAGCCGCCGTCATCCGCCTCACCTGCGCCTAAATAAAGAACACAGGACACCTTTCCCGCCTCTGATACCCTCACAGGACTCCATCAGGGCACATGCCACCCCCAAGGATCCTCCTGCTGGCCCTAAACAACACCTTCAAGGAGAGGACCTTAAAAGGAACATTTAACTTCTTCAAGAAAATAGAAGACCTCAATGATGACAGATGGGTCAAACGGATGATAAAAGAAGAAAGCTCAAACTCCTCATGGAAAAGAGAAATGGAGAGGTGGAAACGAAGAGAAAGTCTGGAGGAGGACTGGAACAAATTGTCAATGAAGGCAGTTAAGAAGAAAATAAAAGAAAATGGTAGAAAAAGATGGGAAGCAGGAATGAAAGACAAGTCAACCATGAGGTAGTACAAGAAAAAAGAAAAACCAGAAGCATTCCACTGGCACTCCGGGGATTGGGGAAGTAAGGTGTTAGTGAAGGCAAGAACAGGAAGACTGGAAGTAAAGGCCAGGAACAGAGACGAGCAGGACCAAAGCTGTAGCTTCTGTAGAGGGCAGCGGGAGACCATTGAACATTTCGTGGTAGAATGTGGCTTGTATGAGGAACAAAGAAGCAGGTTAATAGAGTCCATAACAGCAATAGTAGGAGTAGAGGGGTGGTACAGAAGGTTGGAAGAGGAGGAGGACGGGCGTATATGCACGGCTCTAGGACTGTATGGAAGCAAAGTGGAGAGTGAAAGAATAATAGAAAAGACTAAACTGTTTCTTATACAGGCGTGGGAAATACGCAAAGAAAATCTGCGTAATTGAAAAGAAAGAACTAGTAACATCGGTGGAAATGTTCCTTTGTGTTGCATCTTCTTCCTATCCACGTCTAGTGGAGGGATAGAGGAGCCGTAACACCTTCCTATCCACGTCTAGTGGAGGGATAGAGGAGCCGTAACACCTTCCTATCCACGTCTAGTGGAGGGATAGAGGAGCCGTAACACCTTCCTATCCACGTCTAGTGGAGGGATAGAGGAGCCGTAACACCTTCCTATCCACGTCTAGTGGAGGGATAGAGGAGCCGTAACACCTTCCTATCCACGTCTAGTGGAGGGATAGAGGAGCCGTAACACCTTCCTATCCACGTCTAGTGGAGGGATAGAGGAGCCGTAACACCTTCCTATCCACGTCTAGTGGAGGGATAGAGGAGCCGTAACACCTTCCTATCCACGTCTAGTGGAGGGATAGAGGAGCCGTAACACCGATGAAGATGGGACCAACGAAGCGATACAAAGCATAACAGGTCACAAGAAGAAGAAGAAGAACAACAACAACCCTCAACTACCCTCTTCCAGGTGGACGTCAACAAACCGGCGGAAACCTACACATTTGAAGACACTCAAGGCAACATTATATTAGACGTCAACACGCACACAGACATGGTAACTGAGTGTTGACATTTAGCAATCAGCTGGCGTCCACACCTCCCAGCAGAGATGGAGTGTTGACATTTAGCAATCAGCTGGCGTGTTCTCGCTCCGCTTTTCCGTTCTCAACAGTGTAACAGCTCGCCCTTCTGACCGCTGAGTTGCTCTGCACTGTTCCTGGGCTTCCCCGCCCTTCGCTGAGCAGTCTACAACAGCCTGCTACTTGACCGTGTTCACGTCTGCCGCCGCCATGTCTGACACGTCACCGGGTATTGGGGCATCCTCGATGGATGTTCAGGTGGATGACGCCTCATGTCTTCCCTCCCTCCCTCCCTCCTCCACCACCAAGAGGCCACGGGCTCATTCTCCATCGCAGGAAGGGCCAGATAAGACCCTGCGTACCGATCAAGAGTCTCTGCCCCCTCCGGAAGCGTACGTTCAAGCGTCCTTCCTCCTCCGAGCTGTGTCTGGTGCAAGGGTTTTTGCCAACCCCTGCAGGGTCTCCCAGGCTCTGCACCTCTCGCCACTTGGCAAGTACGTCCTCGAGGGAGAAACCCGCGCCCTGGGAAATGGCTGTGCTCTCATAGTTGTGATATGGGAGCACAACATCCCCAAGGTACCTGAACTGGGGCAGGCCACCCTTACCTTGGGGGAATGGGAGGTCACCTGCCGCAGAGCTGAGCGTGAAGGCCCTGACTACCATTACGCCAGGGTGGGGCCCCTGGATGACAACACTGACATCTGTGAGGTCCGGAAGGACTTTCGATCCTTCGATGGTGGTGAGGTGGTCGAAATCACATGGATCCCGCCCCGCAATCTGCCCAAGTCCACCACAGGGAAATGGCTCCGCCTGAAGGTGAGGGGGACCCTTCCCACAAAGGTGTCCATCTCCCAGTTGGTGTACTGGGCGCGCCCCTACCTTCTCCCTCTGCTCCGCTGCCCTGGGTGCCATCGGATTGGCCACTCCCTCAACACCTGCAGGTCTCCGGTACGATGCTCCCGCTGCAGCGGGCCTCACCCATGTCAGCGCGACACTATCTCCTGCACCAGACCCTTCTTCTGCTTCCAGTGTGGGGGACCACATGGGTCCAGGTCTGCGTACTGCCCATTCAACTGCCGGGCACAGCAGCTCTATGCTGACTTGATGCGGGAGGGGAAGCCCCTGCATGCCATCAACACACAACTGCGGGACCTTGACCTGCCTAGCCTTCTGGCCCACCGCAGGCCGCATCCTTCACCAGCTTCGCCTGCACCGACGAAGCCCAATCAACCCCCAGCTAGGGCAGTCCACCCGGGTGTGCAGTTTTCCACCATCGTCACAAGGAATAGGTTCAGGCCGCTGGAGGAGGCCCTGGAAGATGATGCCCCCTTGCCTCAGGATTACGTCATCTCCCCTGCGCCCGGCAACACTCCTACTCCTCCGGTACGTAAAACTCGTAGACCGCCTGGATATCTGGCACCTCCGTCTACCCCGACCCCTTCAGATCCCGACCCAGGAATTTCCTACTCCACCACCGAGGCTGAGGTCCACCAGCTGCACGGCCTCCCATCCCACCGTGGTCAGGGACCAGGACGTACCTTCCATCATGCCACTCCCTTGCTTCCGACCCCCGCTATGCCTCCAAGGCCTTCCACCCCACCCCAGACACCTGTTCACCCAGCTGCAGGTCCGGCTTCTCCCGCCTCCTCCATGGATACGGTCATCTCCTCTCTTTTCACCCTCCTCTGGAAGGGTTACCACCTATACCAGAAGGGTACACCTGTGCCGGAGATCCTCACTTATCTGTGGCCCACCCTCTCCATGCTCATCTCCTCTCTATTTGAATAGGAGATGGCCCTCACCTTCCTCCTCTGGAATGCCAGGTCTCTCCTTAGGAAGACAGCGGAGCTCCACACCTACCTGCGGGACTCACTTCCTTTGGTGGTCGGCTTGTGCGAGACCTGGCTCTCTCCTCACCTAGCGCTCAACCTTCCGGGCTACTCCAACTTCAGGCGGGACCGCCATCAGGGCCGTGGTGGGGGTGTCCTACTTGCCCTCCGTGACGGGCTGCTCTACTCCTCGCTTCCCCTTCCTCAGTAGCCGGGCGGGCACCTGGAAGTCGTTGCTGCCAGGGTTAGCCTCCTGAGAAGTTTGCTCACCGTGGCAGTGATTTACAACCCGGGAGGTGCCGCCACTTCACAGGAGATTGAACACTACATCGCCTCTCTTCCTCCCCCGGTAATCATCATGGGGGACTTCAATGCACACCACCAATGCTGGGAGCCTGACCTGCCACCCCATAAACGGAACCCCTCAGGTAACACATTATTCCAGATAATGTTGGATTCTCCTCACCTCTCCCTGCTGAGCCCACCTGGTCTGGCCACCAGGTTCCATCCCCACACTGGTGCTCCCTCGGTCCTGGACCTGTTTATTGGTGACCCGGCCTTCACCACCTCCACCTTCTCTACTGGACCATACATGGGGAGTGACCACCTTCCTGTGCTGGCTTCTGTCCCACAGGCTCCCCCGAAGCACCATCCTGGCTGCCTGCCCCGCTGGAAAATTACATCCTCCGAGTGGCCACGTTACAGGGAGGCCCTCCAGACCCCACCGGATATCACCACTCTTCCTTTGGACGACGCTGCATCTTCCTTCCATCAGACGTTGGAAACAGCGGGTGCGGCTGCCTTCCACCTTGCCACGCGTCGCACACCCCATCGCCCTGGGAAGCCCTGGTGGAATGACGACTGTGCCCGGGCAGTACTGGCCCGCCGTCGAGCCTGGAACCAGTGGCGGAGGACACCCACGATACTGGCCGGCACTACCTATCGCCGTCTTGATTCCCTCTGCGCCAAGACCATCCTCAAGGCCCAGAGGAGTGCATGGGATTCCCACTGCTCCTCCCTCTCCTTCTCTTCCTCCACCAAGAGAACATGGGACTTCCTGCACTCTATGGAGGGCAAGAAGGCGCGCCACCCTATCCCCTTGACAGACGGTGCCCGGTCCCCGTTGGATGACCCCCAGAAGGCGGAGACCCTGGCCCACCACTACCACCTGAGAATCGGCCTTCCCCCTCCTCTTCATCCTCCAGCGGACCTCCACTGTGCTGTCTCCAATTCTATTGCCTCCCCAGGTATCCCTAACCTCGCTCAACCTTTCACTCGGCGGGAACTCGATGTGGCCCTGTCCACGCTGCATGCCGGCAAGGCAGCTGGACGAGACTGCATTCCCTACGACTTCCTCACCCACCTCACCTCCCCTATACAGGACTGCCTCTTGCACCTATACAACACCAGCTGGGAGACAAAACGATACCCCATCTGTTGGAAGCCCTCTGTCCTCATCCCCAGCCCCAAGCCGGGTAAAGATCCAACACTCCCGTCTTCCTACAGGCCCATAGCACTCCTCTCCTGCATCGGAAAACTGATGGAGCGCCTGGTGTCCACACGCCTGTCCTGGTGGCTGGAGGAGAAACTCTTGCTGAGGGAGGAGCAGTGCGGCTTTCGCCCCAATAGAGGCACCATGGACGTGCTGGGTCAGCTAGAATACCATGTTTGTGACACCTACCGTCAGCGCCAGGTCATGACTACCATCTTCATTGACCTGGAAGGAGCCTTCGACACAGCACCACATGAAGGTATCCTGTACAAGCTGGCTGGCATGGGCATTACCGGGGCCACCCTTGCCTGGGTCCAGGACTTCCTTGTTGGTCGCTCCTATCAGGTTGCGGTGGGCGCCTCCTTGTCACACTCCCGTCCCATTCGCAGAGGCGTTCCTCAAGGCTCCATCCTCAGCCCTCTTCTATTTAACGTCCTCCTCTCAGACCTTCGCATTCCCCCCCACTCACACCTCCTTCTCTACGCTGACGACATATCCATTGTCAGCCGGGCACCAACTTTGGCCCAAGCGCAGACTCACCTGCAAGAAGCGGCAACCTCCCTCGGTGAATGGGTGACTACCTGGGGTCTTAAGGTCAGCGCCCCTAAAAGCACGCTTATGTGTTTCACCCTTAAGCGACTCCCCTCCCCACCTACTCTCCAACTGTGCGGCCAGGCAGTACCTTATTCCAGGACACACACCTTCCTGGGGCTGCGGCTGGACGGTCCTCGCCTCTCCTGGGCCGGGCACATAGAATATCTCCGAACCTCCTGCAACAAGCGCTTGGACGTGATGAAACGGATTGCCGGCATCCGTTGGGGCGCCCACCGAGATCTCCTCCTCCAATACTATCTTGCCACCATCCGGCCCAAAATCATGTACGGCAGCAGCATTTATGGGTCAGCAGCACGGACTGTCCTCACCAGGCTGGATCCCCTCCAGAATGCAGCCCTTCGGATATCCATGGGGGCCATGAAATCCTCCCCTGTTATCCCCCTGCATGCCGAGAGTGGCATCCTCCCCTTGTCCGCCCACAGAAGGGAGGTTCTGTGCCAGCACTACCACCGCATCTTGTGCCTGCCCCCGGCTCACCCCCTTGCTACTCTGTACAGCAACTCTGGTGTGGACCATCACACGCCTGTTTGGTCTCCAGGTGCCAGACAACCACTGCTGGTTAGGGCCTTGCAGGCTCTCACTGATTTTGATCTACCACCACCACCACCACAACCCACCAGCCCACACTCTCCTCTCCCACCTTGGCTGGACACCACCTCTAAGTTTATCCTACACCTTCCAGGCCTCTCCTCTCGGCACTCTGCAGGTATTCTGGCGGCGGCATTATTCACCCAGATGGACAGGACGCAATACCACCACCACATCAAGCTCTTCACCGATGGATCACACTCCCCATCACTCCCCTCCACGGCAGCAGCCGTCTATGACCCTGCCAACTCCATCTGCAGGACATGGAGGCTCCCACCGGAGACAGACGTCCTGACGTCTGAACTCTATGCCCTCCACCAGGCTGTCACACACCTCTCATACCAAGGGCAAGGCTGTGATCTACACAGACTCCCTCTCCTCACTCCACCTCCTCCTCTCCCGCCACCCCCACTCATCCACGTCCCTCGTCCATGTCGTCCAGAGGGCCCTTCTGCACCTTACCACCGAGGGCTGGGATATCGCTTTTCAGTGGGTTCCCTCCCACGCTGGTATCCCAGGCAACGAGGTAGCAGATACTGCTGCCAGGATGGCCTTAACTGAGGTAAACACAACACCCTTCCCTCTACCGCTCTCCACAGCCACACGCCTCATCTCCTGGGTCTGCCGCTCCACCTGGAATAACACGCTCGGCGATGCCCTCCGCATCACCTCCATGGGCCATTACCGAAGTGACTCTTCCCCACAGCCGTGGATACGACAAAAATCCCGTGTCCTGGATGTCACCCTCACCCGCCTCCGCCTGGGGCACACGACACTCACAGCTCACCTGCTCCGTCTTCGTCTGTCCCCTGACCCCGACTGACCCTGGTGCAGGAACGCCCCCGAGACTATTGAACACTTTCTGCTGCAGTGTCCGCGCTTCCACTCCCACCGTGTAGTGCTACAGTCTCAACTCCTCGCCCTGAACGTCAACACCTTTGACCTGCCCACCCTGCTGGCGGCGGCTGGCGTCCACCCCTCCCGGCAACACGCCGTCATCCGCCTCACCTGTGCCTTCCTGAGGAGGACAGGTCAACTACCGCGCCTGTGATAGCATCATAGGACTCATAGTGTTCCCCAAGGGATCCTCGCACCCCTAAAACAACAACAACAACAACAAAACCCTCTTCCAAGCAAGAACGAACAGCCTCCCGTTGCATGACAGAGTACGCTTCCTCCGAGGGGGAGACACGAAATGCCCAGTGTGTGGTGGGGAGGAGGACCTGGAGCATTTTATATTGTACTGCGAAGGATACCAAGAAGAAAGGAAGAAAATGTGGAAACTGCACCAGCCGTACCAGCAAGACAAAGAAGAGATAGTAGTAAAAGTGCTTTATAAATTAGAAAACAAAAGAGACATTGAAAATATAAAAACTGTAATATATAACTTTTGGAAAATAAGAGAAAAGAAATTAGAACAAGTCATATAGAGGAAGCAATAAAGAAAAGACCAGCAACACCTAAGTGAGAAAACAACATCAGGGGGGCCGTAGAAAAGGCTATCCCCCGACATTACATCCGATTCGATCCGACCACCCTGGCCTGGCCTTCAAAGTACTCCAGCACAGCACACCACGACCTTCCTCCAGAGGACAGCTCAACTCAACAGGATCTGATCCACTTACTCATCTCTAGAGGCTGTGGCACCACAGCCTGCACGGCCCCATCACATTCCCAAGAAGAAGAAGAAGAAGAATCTACTCCCACCATCCAGGAGGCCCAGCTTATCTTCAACGTGGGCTTCATACCATCAACTCGTGAGCCACACGTTGGGGCCTAACGGTAAGTGCCTTCTGTGCTTCAACAAAAGGTCAATACCTAACATACCACTGGTCATCAGCAATGGTTCACCCATTTCGGTTAAGATTCGCTTCTTTAACCACTCCATCTCTCTTCACCTTGATAATGCAATCAAAATTCACGGTAATGATTCGTTTCTTGAACCAATCACCATTTTGGACAAAACTATTTTTTTCTGATAGATATTGATGTTTTGAATTAATAAATATGATGTTTGTTTGTCATGCTATGCAGCCTTTCTTTTCCCTCCCTCAACAAGTGGAAGGTAAAGATTGCCACGATAAAAGTCAGATTAATTCAAAACCATCAAAAACAATAAGAAAAAAATAGCTTTGTTAGCATAACTAACCTTCCCAGAGCTGCAGTTAAATAAACCTAACCAAAACTAACCCAACCAAATTTAACTTAACCTAACCTAACCAAAGCTAATTAAACCGTAACCAAACCGGTAAAATTGCAGTTTAAGCCAATACACCTATTCTTGTTTTTTTCCCTATAGCCAACAAGCTTAGGGACCACTTGGGAAAGCGGAGTTTTAGGGCGGGGGAAGCAAATATAGGACATATATGGCAATCCGGAAAAAAATCTAAGGTGAAAGAAGTATCTTTTTTGGTTTAGAAAATATAAAAATCTTATATAAACGAACCAGATCCCCCAACGACACAATCATCCCAACCTAAACTAAACTGACCCTGGGGGAATAGAGCCCCTGGACCTCCAACCTAACCTAACCTAAACTGAACTCACGTGACATCTTAACTGGGGGGGGGGCAACCCCTCGAAATCTAACCTAACCTTAACTAGTGTAACAACCTCTTAACTGGGGTCAGAAAGCACCCCCCAGACCACCTAACCTAACCTAAACTAAACTGAACTCACGTAACAACTTTTTAACTTGGGGGTGGGATGGGGAAAGCACCCCCAAGACTCCCTAACCTAACCTAAACTAAACTGAACTCACGTAACAACTTTTTAACTTGGGGGGGGGGAAACACCCCCAAGACTCCCTAACCTAACCTAAACTGAACTCACGTAACAACTTTTTTACTGGGGGGTGTGGGGGGGGGGAAAAGCACCCCCAAGACTCCTTAACCTAACCTAAACTAAACTGAACTCACGTAACAACTTTTTAACTGGGGTGCTAAGTCCCCTAGAATAGATATCTAGCAACATATTGTTCAAAGTTCTCTCACTTCATTCCAGGCTGCTTCGTCCCCTCCTTGAGGTGTCTCCATAAACGTTCTATGTTTTGTGTTTGCACTTAGTTATTTTCTGGTTAATAACCCCGTGAGTGTACCTTTCTCCTTTAATTGAAGTGTACACTTTCCAGCCGTCACTTGATGATGGTGGTTCCTGGCAAGATATATTTATTGATGAGAGGTGTCAAGGTGTTTGCACTTCTGTTGTACTCTTCACCAATTAATGGAACAATTAACTTTTTCTTTGAAAGTCTTTCTATGTCGCCAAATAGGAACACACTACAGTGGAGTCTCTTGATTCAAAATTAATTGGTTCTTTTCGGCTGTTCGAATTGAGAAAATTCGAATTAGTAAGCAATTTTTACCATTGAAATTAATGTAGAAACAATTAATCCGTTCCAGTTTATTTTAAATAAAAATACTAAATAGAAAATGCATTTTAACTTACGTGGATGATAGTAGTTGCTGGCACATGTGGATGGTGGCAGAGGGTAGAAGGATAATTACTGCTTGGATGGCGAGTCCATAAGAACAGAGGGCAACTCAAAAGCTGGTGTTTTCTCTCTCTTCTGTTGTTTATTTTCTTGTCTCTCTGGTGTTTCTTCTCGTCTTGGTCTCTTACTAGTTTCTTTTTGCACAAGAAACCTATCCAGAGTGACTTGTCTCTTTCTTTTCTGGAGAAGTTTTCTGAAGTGAGACAACATTGTCATTCATAATATTCACTGCTCTATTGCTGACAGTTTGGTCAGGGTGATGCTTTTCAATACACATCTGGAGTGTACCCCACATGCTACAGATTTTTTGGAGTTCAGCACTTGAAATCTCTTCCCTTTCTTCCTCGTCCTCTGATGAACTCTTGATGGCCTGCTCTATACCCTTTACCTGTTCCTCCTTCAGTTGAAGAAGGTCTTCTGTGGTTAGTTCTTCTTTGTGGTCCTCCACAAGCTCCTCCACATCATCACTGTCGACCTCCAATCCCAAACCTTTGCCAAGTGACACTACCTCATCTACTACTGTCTCTGCTGGTGCCTCCCCAAAGCCTTCAAAATCTCTTTCAGTCACACAACTTGGCCAAAGTTTCTTCCAAGCTGACCTTAGTGTGCGGTGAGAAACCTCATTCCATGCCTTGTCAACGAGGTTTATGCAGTGGAGGATATTAAAGTGGTCCTTCCAAAACTCTCTCAAGGATAAATCGGTGTCACTGGTCACTTGAAAACACCTTGTAAAGAGACCCTTGGTGTATAACTTTTTGAAGTTGGAAATTACTTGCTGGTCCATTGGCTGCAGTAGAGGTGTTGTGTTGGGTGGCAAAAATCTGATATTGATGAAGTCATAAGTAATGTCCAGGTCATCTTCCAAACTTGGAGGATGTGCAGGAGCATTATCCATGACCAGAACACACTTAAGGGGCAAGTTGTTCTCCTCAAGATATCTTTTCACTGCTAGGGCAAACACTTCTGTCAACCATTCAACAAAAATAATTCTTGTCACCCAAGCCTTGGTATTGGACCTCCACATTACTGGTAGTTTTGCCTTGTGCACATTATTCCTCTTGAAGACTCTTGGATTTTCTGAGTGGTAGACAAGAAGTGGTTTTATTTTACAGTCACCACTCGCATTAGCACACAATAAAAGAGTGAACCTGTCCTTCACTGGCTTGTGTCCAGGGAGTCCTTTTTCCTCTTGAGTGATGTAAGTTCTTCTTGGCATTTTCTTCCAGAACAATCCGGTCTCATCACAGTTGAAAACTTGCTGTGGGATGAAACCTTCACTGTCTACATAAGCAGCAAACTCGCCCACAAACTTTTCAGCACCTTCTTTATTGGAACTTGCAGCCTCACCATGCCTCAGAACACTATGAATACCACTTCGTTTGCGGAACTTCTCGAACCACCCTCTGCTTGCTTTGAAGTCTTCAGGTTCAGCATTACTTGAACTGGGAGTTGTAGCTAGTAAATCACTGTGCAGGTGCCTAGCCTTTTCACATATTATAGCCTCACTAACACTGTCTCCTTGTAGTTGTGTTTCATTTATCCAAACTAAAAGTAATTGTTCAACTTTTTCTAAAACACTCCCTTAGCCACATCAGCAGCCTTTATTGTCTCTTTGTGCTTCAAAAATGTGCAGATCGTAGACTTGGCCATCCCGTACTGTGAGGCCAGGTCAGAAACACTAACTCCTCTCATGTTTTTCTATTATTTCCTTCTTCATTTCTATACTATAGCGCGTCAGTTTCCTTCCACCACTTGCACTGTCACGTTTCACTTTCTTGGGAGCCATAATGAGGGCTAATTTCAAGAAAATATGCAAAAATATCAAGCACAACAGAGAGAGAGGCAGACTGATCCTGCTGCTCCCAGCCACTTATGCTGCTGCCTGGCCTCACAGCCTCCACTGCTGTGGACAATGTAAGTCTTTGGTGGTCAGGGGGTTAATTTCCTGTAAATTCCTCATGGTCTTCTCACCTCCCCAAAAACCCAAGGTACAAAAATGGATGCTTGTAGCCAAGTTGAAGTTCGGATTTACTGTACAGCCTAGTGTATCAGCCTTTAGTTATGCAGCTACATGTATGGTGATATCTGCATCACTTGTTTCAGGTGATTGTTGGGTGCTGAGCTGAGTGGTGACAGCAGGTGTGACCACTGCTTCTGACGGGACTCCTTGGTGCATCCCAGTCCTGCTTCCTTCATCCTCAAGTACAGTGTTGAGTGTATCCTTGGGGAACCCTGCTCACTCCAGCTTCCCTGAGGGTTCCTGCAAGACCAGCTGGCCTCCCCCACAACAGGTGTGCTGCCAGAAGTAGTGTTGCATAGGCAGCTGCAAGGCCAGGCAGCAACATGAGTAGTAGCCAGAACACACAGGAGCAGTCTGCCTCAGGTGTGGGCGGGTTCAGGTGTGACAGGAAGAATGACCTTACTGAAGGCATCTCCATCCACAAAGGAAAGAAAACGTTTGAGTGTATACAATGTGGCAAGACATTTACTCAGAGGGGTATCCTCACCGCACACACCCTTACACACACTGGTGTTAAGAATCATGAATGCCTGGAGTGTGGAAAAAGATTCACACAAAAGTCTCACCTCACCGGACACACCCTTACACACACTGGTGTTAAGAATCATGAATGTCTGGAGTGTGGAAAAAGATTCACAAGAAAGTCTCACCTCACCAGACACACCCTTACACACACTGGTGTTAAGAATCATGAATGCCTGGAGTGTGGAAAAAGATTCACACTAAAGTCTGACCTCACCGTACACACCCTTACACACACTGCTGTTAAGAATCATGAATGCCCAGAATGTGGAAAAAGATTTAGTACAAGGTCTGGACTTAATAAACATGAGTTCAGACACTCTGGCCTGAGAGAATTCAAGTGTGATGTTTGTGGGAAACACTTTAAGACAAGGAGTGATATTGCTAGGCACATGCGTATCCACTTCTGAGGTGGTGTGTTGTGTGGACAAGTGTGGTCCAGCTGCTGCCTGTGGGAGTGTAGGTGTTGGTGTGTCCTGTGTGGGAGTGTGTGGTGGTGGTGGTGGTGGTGGTTGTGGGCAGTGTGTTGCTTCCTTCCCACCAGCCCTGTCCTTGTGCTGTGTGAGGGTGTAATGGCCCCAGCTGTGGTTTTGTTGGCAGTGCAGCTGACCCCTTCAATAAATGGCTCTGGATTGTTAATGCTTCTTTTTGATGACCATATTTTTTGATGTACAAGACATTGTTTTTCAAGAAAAATAGATTTGCATCGTATACACCAAATGTTAAAAATGTTATGCCTCCCCAGGCATACTGTACCTTGTATATCAAGAACTATGAAATAGTGTGATGCCTCCCCAGGCATACTGTACCTTGTATATCAAGAACTAGGAAATAGTGTGATGCCTCCCCAGGCATACTGTACCTTGTATATCAAGAACTAGGAAATAGTGTGATGCCTCCCCAGGCATACTGTACCTTGTATATCAAGAACTAGGAAATAGTGTGATGCCTCCCCAGGCATACTGTACCTTGTATATCAAGAACTAGGAAATAGTGTGATGCCTCCCCAGGCATACTGCCTTCCGTGCAATGCCTCACCAATGATAAGAAACAGAGTCGTGCCCAGCGACTCATCTCCCTTAAGGCTTCAAAACTCATATCATGGATCCGCGCCCAGATCCCAGTGGGTGTGTGTTGTGTTGTGTCCCTGTGCCTCCTAACTTGGGGGCACGGCGGCCTCACGCACACACTCCCGAAACTCTGCTATTTTTTTTTTGTCTACGAACATCTGCTCATATTTCTGGTGTTGGTGTAGACTGCCCAGAGTCCGCCACCACCACACGACGTCACCTACCTTTCACGTAGACTCCGACGGGCTGTTGTTAGCCTGGGTGCCTCCTTCAGGGGCATGTTAGACAACACACACAGGAACTCGGCCCCTTCAGCACAGGTGGGATGTGTGAGGCCTGTGTGCTACCTATAAACACACAGGCAGGGCGACCCACACCTTGCCGCGATGCCTCATCCTCTTGACCAGAGATGCAAGCACCAGGGATCACCAACTCCTCGTCCCCTTCGCCCAGACAGACCTTCCTCCGCTCCTTGGTGGCTGTACCACTACATTGTGTCATCACCTAGTGACAGCCTGACACACACACACACACACACACCAGGCTGCTACACTACACTGTGTCATCACCTAGTGACAGCCTGACACACACACACACACACACACACACACACACACACACACACACACACACATACACACACCAGGCTGCTACACTACACTGTGTCATCACCTAGTGACAGCCTGACACACACACACACACACACACCAGGCTGCTACACTACACTGTGTCATCACCTAGTGACAGCCTGACACACACACACACACACACACACACACACACACACACACACACACACACACACACACACACACACACCAGGCTGCTACACTACACTGTGTCATCACCTAGTGACAGCCTGACACACACACATACATACATACATACATACATACACACACACACGGATGCTACACTACAGCTTGAAATGCAAGACATTTACAGTTAATAAAATTACTTTATTCTTAGATGTTGAAACATTGAATGGAATAGTCATTTGTATACAACAAAAATAATTATAACAGGAGTATAATTACCACTAACACATACATAACACCTGCAGCTACTCCCTCCTCACAGGTGTGTTTGGATGTGTCTGGCAACACGACTCTTGCTAAGGAAACACTTACCACAAATATCACACTTAAACTTCCTTTCACCAAAGTGTATCAGCATATGTGTGTTAAGATTACGGTTTTGAATAAACTTTTTACCACACTCTAGGCACTCAAAGTTTTTAACACCAGTGTGAGTGAGCATATGTGTGTTAAGATTACCGTTTTGATTAAACATTTTACCACACTCTAGACACTCAAAGTTTTTAACACCAGTGTGGGTGAGCATGTGTGTGTTAAGATGACTTTTAAATTTAAACTTTTTACCACACTCTAGGCACTAAAAGTTTTTAACACCAGTGTGGGTGAGCATGTGTGTGTTAAGATGACTTTTAAATTTAAACTTTTTACCACACTCTAGGCACTCAAAGTTTCTAACACCAGTGTGGGTGAGCATGTGTCTGTTAAGATTACTTTTATGTTTAAACTTTTTCCTACATTCCTGACACTCATAGTTTCTCTCACCAGTACAGGTGAGGAAATGCTTTATAAGACTATCTTTATAGGTATATTTTTCCCCACATTCATTGCACTCAAAGCTTCCCACATTAGGGTGTTGGGTGAGCATGTGGTTCCTGAGATCAGCCTTACAAGTGCACACTGTCCCACAGTGGTCACACTTCACCCTTGTCTTGCCAGCATGGGAGAGGATGTGTCTGGCAAGGGCAGCCTTACTGGAGCACACTTTCCCACAGTGGTCACACTTCACCCTTGTCTTGCCAGCATGGGAGAGGATGTGTCTGGCAAGGGCAGCCTTACTGGAGCACACTTTCCCGCAGTGGTCACAAGGGCGGGTCCTCACGCCCGGGGTCGCCTGCTGCTGCCGGTCCTGGTCGTTCCCGCTGCTGCCAGGTTTCACGTCCGCCATTGCTGCACTGGTCCTGCAGTAATCCTCCCAGAGATTGGTCACTTGGACTTAGAATGGGACTTGGGAGTCACCCAGTGTACAGCGTCGGTGCAGCCTTCAGGTCGGCGTTCTCCCGCACACCTGCACCAAGAAGCAAGAAAAAGGGGCATAATAATATAAGTTTTCCCTCCTTCCTACCTCTGGCAGCCTCACACTTATATTGGTGCCTCATCACTAGGGGGCCACCTGCCACCTGCCTACCATTCGTGTTCTCCATGCATTCTATAAAAACTCTTACACCATCTCTACCACACCACTGTTTCTCCTTCACTCTGTACTCACACCCAACAAGTACTACTCCATTTGTATACTAACACTCATGTCTAACAAGTATACAGGTGTCCCTTGCCTACCTGTAACTGTGGGTTGTTTGTAGGAAGGCTGGAAGACTCTATTTCGCGGTATAATTGAAGATATTTGTGGAAGGAAGAGGAAGCAAGGTTCTTCTTCTTCTTGGGAATTTGATGGGGCCGTGCAGGCTGTGGTGCCACAGCCTCTAGTGCCCCAAAAGTGCAGGTTGCAGATGAGTAAGTGGATCAGATCCTGTTGAGTTGAGGTGTCCTTTGGAGGAAGGTCCTGGTGTGTTTGAGTACTTTGAGGGCCAGGCTAGGGTCTTGAGAGCCACCTAAGAGGTCAGTTATTGCTGGTCTGCGGAGGTGAAGAGACGACAGTGAGTGGAGGAGTGCCATGCGGTGGGAGTGGTGACGAGGACAGTGTAGTAGGAAGTGTTCTGGGGTGTCAGGTTGTGTAGGGCACCAAGGGCAGTGGGGGTCCTCTGTCATGCCCAGCTTGTGTAGGTGGGAGTTTAGGCGGCTGTGTCCAATTTGGAGTCTGGTGACGGCAGTGTCAAGGGCACGGCTGGGGGAGTAGGTCCACCAGTGGTGTCGTGTGTCTTGTCTAATGTGTCCAAGTGAAGTGTACTGTAAAGCGTTAGTCAGGTCAGGAAGCAAGGTTGTCCCCTGGTCTGGTCTGGTTGATGTCGGGAGTGTTGCCTTTGTAACGGCATTCCCTTATGTTTTCTGTTGTTGTCTGGTCATTTTTAATGTTCATGTGTTATTAATTTTCTTTTCTTTTCTTTTCTCTTATTTTCCAAAAAGTTTTTATTATTTCCTTAGTTTCTTTTATATTTTCATTTTTGAAAAGAAATTGTCCTATTATTTTCTGTTCGTTTTCAATGTAAGGTTGTTGGAGTCTGGGGCACTTTTGTCTTTTTTCTTGATACGCTGGGCACCATAATATAAAATGAATTAGGTCTTCTCTACTATTATTACACATGTCACACTTTGTTTCTTCTCCTTTGAATCTTTTTCTTACATTTAAGTTTAAGTTATTCGTTCTGCATTTAAAGAGCAGCACTGAACATGGTCTGTTATCATATATTTTTTCTTGATGTCCTATTCCTGATTTCCAATTTCTATATATACTTAAACTTTCTTTCTCACTTAATGTTGTTTTCCATTCCTTCGTGTCCCATTCTCTAATTTTCTTACTAATTTCATCATTTGTAATGTTCACCATTCCACTTTCTGTCATCCCTGTCTTCAATGTTTGCACTAGTTCTTTCATCCATCTGTTGGTGTTCTGTTCTTTTGTCACTTCCATTATCCTTCTTAATAAATCATTGCTTTCTTCTTTTACACTATAGTTTAAATATTTCCATTGTCCTTTTAATACTCTTGCCTTCATTGATGTTGCTCCAATTTTCCCTCTTAATGCTGCTGCTTGTGTGTAGTTTGGTGCTCTCAGGATCATTCTGTATACACTGTTTTCAATCCTCTGTAATGTTTCTATTTCCTGTTTTGTTACATCCATAATATTTATTCCATATAGTATTGTTGGTAGGGCTATACTTTTCCAGAAGGTTTTTCCAATTAATATTCTTGAACAGCTTTTATTTATTACTGGGCATGTCATATTAGCTAATTTTCTTGCTTTTTCAATTATATTTTTCTTGTGTTCTTTGAAGCATTTTTTGCTGTCATTTATTATGATTCCCAAGTATTTCATTCTGTCAGTGACTTGTATATCTTTTATCTTTTCTGGTTTATCTTTAAGATTGTAGATTATTATTTGGCTTTTTTCTTTGTTAATTTCTAGTCCATATTTTGTGCTGATGTTGATAGTTTCCTCTATTATTTCGTTTGCTTCTTCTTCATTGTTGGTTAATAAAATGCCGTCATCTGCAAAGAATAGGCACGGTATCTTGAAGGCATCATCTTTATAACCCTTGTCCAGTTTCTGCAACTTCTTTATGATCTCAAATGTTATTAACTTGAAGAGTACTGTTGATGGTGTGCAGCCTTGGCGTATTCCGCTTGTCACTTCCATCTTTATTTCTTCTTCTCCTAATTTAATTGTTGTATGGTCTTTTTTATAAAGGGTGGTAAACATTTCTATAATTTTTGGACTTACTGAGTTCTTCATCAATATGTTTATAATTTCTTCTCTTTTAATGCTGTCCTATGCTTTTTTAAAATCTATTGCAATTACAAATAGTGGTTTCTTATTTTTATATGATGTTTCTGTGCAGTATCTTAATATAAGTAAGTTATTTTCTATTCTGGTACCTTCTGTAAATCCTCCTTGTATATCTTTTCCTAGTTCATTTTTCTTTATATGTTCTTCCAGATACATTCTCACCACTCCCATCATTAATTTATATCCCTGATTTGTTAATGCTATTGGTCTGAGTTCTTTTGTTTTTGGTTTTGTTACTTAGGAGATCATCCTTGTCATAGAGCTTTTCCATCCTTGTGGTAATTGTCCTGTGTCTAGTGTTCCTCTTAAACTTGTTATCATTTCTTCCATCATCTGTTTGCTTTCTCAAAGGTTTTTAAATATTTCACCTTTCAATCCATCTGGTCCTGTTGCTTTGCCACATTTCATTCTTTTCAAACATTTCCTTACTCTTTCTTCAGTTATAATTTCATCGTTTATATTAATTATTCCTCTTTCCATGGTAAATGCCATTTCAAAGTGTTCTCTCTGTGCCACACTACATCGATTTACTTGGTGTACATCTAGGTCTACCTCTTCTTCCTCTCGTTCATTTTTTAAATGTATTTCCTTACCTATTTCTATATTCTTCTTTACTTCCTCATATTCCTTTTCATATTCTGTTTTCCTTTCTTCATTCCACCCATTCGTTATGTTGTTGTCATGTTTTGTGTATACTGTACTCCAGAAGTTTTCTATTTCTTGTTTAATACACATTTTTTCTATTTCTTTCCCGTCTTCTCCATACAGTTTGACTTCATTTTCCTTTTCTTCTTTTCCTTTTAACTTGTTTATATACTTCCACATTTTTCTTCCATTGTCTTTACTCTCTTTAATCTCTGTAGTTATTTTTTCTTCATGTTTATATATTTCTTCTCTGATGATTTCTTGCGTTTTGTGTTTTTGTTCTTCATACATCCTTTTCCATTTTTCTTGTTCTTCTCTGTTCACTGCACTCCTCCTTTTTTTATTTCGTCTTTTTCTTTCTTTTATTTCTGTCCGTATCTGTTCAGTCATCCATACTGGTTCTCTTTGTTCTGTGTTCTTTCTTTGTTTCCTTTTGTATTTGCTTTTCAGTGTTTTGTTTGCTGTTATTTTTATCCTTTCTTCTAATTCCTTCATGTTTTGGGTTTTCTTTTCTTTGCCTTGCTTCTCCATCTCTTCTCTAAACACTTTCAATGATTCTTTATCTGTTCTGTAGTATTCCTTTACTGTCCATTCCTTACTGTATTTCTTCTTTTCACTGTCTACTCGGAAATATATTTTTAGTAAGTTGTGGTCTGACAGATCTATTTCTTCTTTCTCTTCATCGATATTCATTTGTTGGAATTTCTCATACATTTGTTCGTTTATGAGTGCAAAGTCTATCACACTCTTTTGTTCACCTCTATTCCAAGTGTACACTCCTTTACATCTCTCATCATCGTTTAACATTATTAATCTATATTTTTCCATCCACTCAAGTATCATTTTCCCATTTGTATCCAATTTTTGGTCTCCTTTAAAACCCACATGACCATTGAAATCTCCTGTAATCAATAGAGGTTCTTCTTTTCCTTCTATTATTCTTTCAATTTCTTTTCTCATTTCACTGTTTCTTTCCTTATTATTGACACTAAAATATATCACTATTATATTTATTTCCCATTTTCCAATTTTCCCTGTGGTAAAAATCATATCTTTGCTTTTCGTTTGCATTTTTGTAAGTTTGATTCCTTGGTCTTTTCTGTATAACATCATCACTCCACCTCCTTTCTTATCTTGTTTTTCTCTCATATTTTCTATTACCACTACATCATCTTTAAATGTTATATCACTTATTTTTTTCTGTGTTTCCGTTAAGCACACAATACTGTTTTTTTTTCTAAAATTCCTTCTATTTCTATGCTTTTCACTTTTGATAATCCCTGAATATTGATAACCTTAAAATTAACACATTGTTCCCTCTCCTCATGTTTATTTGTTTTCTTTACTCGTCAGTAGTCGTATTCTTCATCTCTTACTTGTATTATCTTATTCTTCCTGATGATCCATTTTCCTCCTCTTTCCCTTTTTTCATTTAGCTCTTCCCTTAGTTTTGCATTTTCTTCTCTTTCTTTTCTTGTTAGATCAACACCTATTCTTAAATTTTTATATTTTGGGTCAGAAAGGTCTCTCAGGGTAGTGTTCCTTCCAATTACATCCCATTTCTTTTCTACTTTTTTAAATTTTATAATTATTGCTCTATCCTTTCCAGTTTTTTCCTTGCCAACTCTGTATATTTGTTCGGTTTCTGCTTCCTCAACTTTCAGTACATTACTAACTAACTCATCACAGAATTCTTGATCCTCTGTCTCCCTTTCCTTTTCTGTCCTCTTCCTACTCTCTGGGATGTTGAAAATTATGACATTCTTCTTCTTTCTTTCCTTCTCTTCTTTCTCTTCAAAATATTCTACTATATTTTCTGTCACTTTTCTTACTATCTCTTCTTCTCTTTGTTTCCATTTATTTTCCATATCTGTAACTTTTTTCATCAACTTGTCACCCATTTCTTTAATCATCTCCTTGAGGTCATTCCTCATCATGTCTTCTTCATCTATACTATCATGTTTTACACTAACCTTTTTCTTTAAATTTTCCTCCATTTCTTCCATTCTCTTTTGGATCTCCTTCGTTACTTCTTGCAGTTCTTCCTTTTTTTCTTGATTTTCCTTTCTTAATACTTGTATTTCATGTAGACTCTGCCTTACCTTTGGGCTGCATGCCCGGCATACCCACAACCTTCCTCCATCTGCTGTTAACTCTTCAAACCATTTTTCTCCTATTTTTTCACATAATCGGTGGAACCATAATTTGCAGTTGTCACATTCTAGTCCTTCATCGTAATCACGTACCTTCCTCCTACAATGTGTACATGTTTCTTTCTTCTTTTCTTGTTGTTCTTCGCAATGTCCACATAGTTCCTCCTGATTTAGTCTTCCTTCATAGTCACACACTTTACATTTCTTCTTCCTTGTTCCTCCTCTTCCTTTAGTATTCATTTTCCCAGTTAATACCTTGTTTTTGGTTGTATTAATCAGTTTTTTATGTTGTAAACCAGACAACAGTGTTGATGTATTCACGTCACGTCTGATGACTCCGACATTGTTGTCACGTGCGTGACAACAATGGTCTTGCCTTTCTATGTCGTCTCACGTCCACTTCTTTCTTTTATCTCTTTCTGTAGATTTTGCGGCTCAATTTTGCTCAGTCAGTCTCTTTCTCCTTTCCCAACTCTGCAGCAAAAACCTTTTAGTACACTTCATTAATCTTTCAGTTTCTTGCTCCATTCTTCCTCACCAATAATCTCTGTAATTCCTTCTACCAGCTGTCTTCTCTCTTCGTATCTATCACAAACCACTACCATATGTTCTACCGTTTCCTTTACTCCCTTACATAATCCACAACTCTGCTCCTGTTCACCCCTATTCCTGCCATTCAGTTCTAAGGTGCCTGTCCTTGCCTTAAACAGTAATTGACTTCCCCAATCCCTTACGTGTCACTCTATCCTGCCAGGTTTCTGTTTCCTACTGTACCACTTTAGTGTAGACTTCTTCTCCATTTCTGATCTCCACTTTCTCCATCCATTGTCCTCTATACTTCTGCTTATATCCCTCACTTTCAGTCTACTCCACTCTTCTTCTAGATTTTCCTTTCTCTTCCATCTATTAACCTCTCTCCTCCAAGTGGATCCTGGCCTGTTCTCCTTCATGATTTTCTTGGCCCATCTATCTTCTTGGAGTCCTTCAATTTTCTTGATAAATAACAGCTTTCCCTTGGCAATTCTTTCCCTGAAGGTACTCCACCCCATATCACCTCTTACTGCCTCCAAACCTGTACATCTCTTGGCTCCCAGAGCCCACCGACCTGTCATGTCCTGCACTTTATCTAATTCTTGGATGTCCTTCTCTGTAAATTTTGTCACCTCGGCTCCATATAAACAATGTGGGACTGCCATACCCTTCCACAGACTCCTGTCGACTTCATATTTGTTAATCACCCTACTTCTTCCATTCAGGATCACCCCTGCTGCTCTCCTTGCCTTGCCTTCACTAATTTTCCTTTGTCTTTCCTCGCCTATGCCTTCACTGCTGACTTCCATTCCAATTAAGTGTACCTTTCCACCACCTCTAATACATTGTCTCCCAGCACACACTGATTGTTCTGCTCATCGTTTATCTGAATCACTTTGCACTTCCGTGAACTGAACCTTAGCTTCCATTCTTTTCCATAGTGGTTTGTTACTAGCAATAGTTCCTTCATATGTTCCTTGTTGTCCGTCATGAGTACCACGTCATCGGGATATGCTAGGCAGTTTTCAGAGCATATTACTTTACCGGCAAGTTGTGTAACTTCACACAAGAATGTTTTATTCCAACTTAAACCAATATTTATCATCACAGAAACATGACATGTAAAAAGAGAGAGAGAGAGAGAGAGAGAGAGAGAGAGAGAGAGAGAGAGAGAGAGAGAGAGAGAGAGAGAGAGAGAGAGAGATGAGAGAGAGAGAGAGAGAGAGAGAGAGAGAGAGAGAGAGGAGGTGTGTGTGTGTGTGTGTGTGTGTGGACACTCTTCTGTCTGGTCACCCCTTTGAGAAAGCTGCAAGTATCAGGTGTCAGAATAAATGAGATTATAACACACACACACACACACACACACACACACACACACACACACACACACACACACACACACACACACACACACACACACACACACACACACATACACACACACACACACACACACACACACACACACACACACACACTAAAGATGTACACAAACACATTTATTTAAAGTCACACCTGCACTACCAGCAAAACAACTGCTGGGGCCATTACTCCCTCACAGAACACAAGGGCACGGCTGCCACCACAGATGTAACACACTGCCCACCACCACCACCACACATTCCCACAGAGGACACACTCACACAGGCACGGCTGCCACCACAGATGTAACACACTGCCCTTCACCACCACCACCCATTCCCACACAGGACACACTCCCACAGGCCCCGGCTGCCACCACAGATGTAACACACTGTCCACCACCACCACCACCACCACCCATTCCCACAGAGGACACACTCCCACAGGCACGGCTGCAACCACAGATGTAACACACTGCCCACCACCACCACCACCCATTCCTATAAAGGACACACTCCCACAGGCACGGCTGCCACCACAGATGTAACACACTTCCCACCACCACCCATTTCCATAGAGGACACACTCCCACAGGCATGGCTGCCACCACAGATGTAACACACTGCCCACCACCACCACCACCCATTCCCACAGAGGACACACTCACACAGGCACGGCTGCAACCACAGATAGAACACACTGCCCTCCACCACCACCACCACCCATTCCCATAGTGGACACACTCCCACAGGCACGGCTGCCACCACAGATGTAACACACTGCCCACCACCACCACCACCCATTCCCACAGAGGACACACTCCCACAGGCACGGCTGCCACCACAGATGTAACACACTGCCCACCACCACCACCACCCATTCCCACAGAGGACACACTCCCACAGGCACGGCTGCCACCACAGATGTAACACACTGCCCACCACCACCACCACCCATTCCTACAAAGGACACACTCCCACAGGCACGGCTGCCACCACAGATGTAACACACTGCCCACCACCACCACCACCCATTTCCATAGAGGACACACTCCCACAGGCACGGCTGCAACCACAGATGTAACACACTGCCCACCACCACCACCACCCATTCCCACACAGGACACACTCCCACAGGCACGGCTGTCACCACAGATGTAACACACTGCCCACCACCACCACCACCCACTCCCACACAGGACACACTCCCACAGGCACGGCTGCCACCACAGATGTAACACACTGCCCACCACCACCCATTCCCACAGAGGACACACTCCCACAGGCACGGCTGCCACCACACTTGTCCACACAACACATCAACTCAAAAGTGGATCCGCATGTGCTGGCGAATATCAGCCTTTGTTTTGAAATACTTTTTACAAACATCACACTTGAACTCCCTCAAGGCAATGTGTCTCAACATGTGTCTATTGAGATCAGAACTGGAAGTGAATTTTTTTCCACACTCTTTACATTCATAGTTTTTAACACCACCTTGTGTCAGGGTGTGTCTGGTGAGGTTAGAGTTTAGGGTAAATGTTTTCCCACATTTTCCACATTCATAATTTTTAACACGACTGTGTATCAGGGTGTGTTGGGTGAGGTTAGACTTTAAGATAAATGTTTTCCCACACTCATTACATTCATAATTCTTAACACCACTGTGTGTCAGGGTGTGTGTGGTGAGGTTAGACTTTTGGGTAAATGTTTTCCCACACTCCACGCATTCATAATTTTTAACACCACTGTGTGTCAGGATGTGTTTGGTGAGGCTAGACTTATAGGTAAATTTTTTCCCACACTCTTTACATTTATGATTTTTAACACCACTGTGTGTCAGGGAGTGTTGGGTGAGGGTACACTTTTGGGTAAATGTTTTCCCACACTCTTCACATTTATGATTTTTAACACCACTGTGTGTCAGGGTGTGTTGGGTGAGGTTAGAATTATGGATAAATCTTTTCCCACATTGTTTACATTCATAATTTTTAACACCACTGTGTGTCTATGTTTCTTAAGCAGACTCTTGTATTTAAAAGTTTTATCACACTGCTGACACTCAAACTTGTTCTCTCCCTTGTGGACGGAGCTGCCTGCCTCAAGGTGATTCTTGCCATCACACCTGCGCCTCCCCACACCTGAGGCAGACTGATCCTGCTGCTCCCGGCCACTCATGCTGCTGTCTGGCCTCACAGCCTCCACTGCAGCACTACTCCCGGCAGCACACACCACGGCCGGTCCTGCAGGAACCCTCGGGGAAGCCACAGCGAGCCCGGTCAGTGCCGAGCAGGGCAGCCAGCTTACACTCTGGCCTCGGCACCTGCAACAATGGTGACGGTCAGCACATGGAGCCATATGGTGCCTTGACAAGAAAAACAAATATCAGATTCATTTAAAACACATTAGAATCTATCAGGAAATAATAGTTTTGGCCAAAAATAGACGATGTAGTTAATATCAATCTTTACCTCTCTTCTTTCTCGTGATAGTTTTTCCCAACAAGCCTGGGGACCTGTGGGAATGTGGGGTTCTTGGGGTGGAAGGTGGGATCGGAGGAAGATGAAATACAATGATTTACCCTAAAAACAAGGTTCCGGAATCACTAACATAACCTAACAATTCGCTATTCACGAACGTACACTGCACAACAATAGTGAGTAATTCAAGAAACTAGTCTTTACCGAAAATGATATGTGCACCTCCCTCAACCTCCGATTTGTCCTCATAGAACACACTTAATATCACCGAAATTAGGGATTTGCGACGGAAATGTAGTAAGTAAAACCTCATAATTTATCAGGCAATGGAAATAAAAAAAAAAAAATTATCTAGAGCATTGCAGTGAAAAAGTAGACTAATACCTACTTTTCTGTGACAGTTTATTTACTTGGGTTTACTTGGAAGAGTCTTAAGGTCACTGCCTCAGAGCCATACTGATGCACCGCTCCTGCTGAATGCCGTGCCCCTTCTTAGGTTCACTTGGTCAGCTATTGAATTGCATACTTTGGAACCATTGTGACCTAGGCTGGCCGTGACTAGGTGACTAATTTTTGTTGAGGCATGTCTGGTGCAGGTCATTGGGTGTAGATTTGGAGAGTATGGTGTTATTTGTTGGGTCTGGTATTTGTTTCTCCAGGATCTTTCATATTTAAATGCAGATGTACCTTTCCCTCCTCTGTTGGGATTGGTCTCTGGTTTCCTGGATGCGTCGTGTGAACTCCCGCTGTACTGCCTCTAACGACTTGAAGGATCAGTGGATAGTTGATATCAAAAGTTGGGTGACGTAACACATTTCCAAAGTTTGGATTTGACAACATTAATCATTGATGATGATTAATGTTTTACGTACAGGAATATATACAGGAAATGAAGAGGAAAAGGAATAGGAGGAGGAAAATACACAAAAGGAATATAACAATTGATAATGAATAAGGTGATAGTGATAATAATAATGATGATAATGATAATGATAATAATAATAACAATACTAATAACAATAATGCTGGTGATATTGATGATAATGATGATGATAATAATAATAATAATAATGTTGGTGATATTGATGATAATGATGATGATAATAATAATGTTACGGCACACCCCCCCCTTTTTCACTTCCCCTCCAAGGCAGGGTGTCGCCAAAACACGTTACCTCTCCTTAACTGAGGTAACGCTCTCCTGGGGCTCGTGTAGCGGGGGTTGGCGAGACGAGAAAAGGGGTGTTTTTACACAAATCACACACAACCACACTATTCCTTTCCTGGTATATTTACAAACAACACGCTTACAGGGTACAGCACAACATTACAGACTCAGGGCACAAAGAGTTCTCCACAAGAGGTTCACCCAGAACACACAGCCTCCACAAGTCCACACACAGCAACCTCCACAAGTCCATGCACTCCCTTAGTGAGGACAGGGCCTAAGGAAGCCAGGGATGCCATTTCTCCGGCCACCCTGTCCACTTCCATCCAAGGCCCTGCCCTTCACTCGCCCAGGATGCACACAACAACCTCCACACAGCCAGTCAGCCACTCCCTTAGTGAGGACAGACCTAAGGAAGCCAGGGATGCCATTTCTCCGGCCACCCTGTCCACTTCCATCCAAGGCCCTGCACTTCACTCGCCCAGGATCGGCCTTCCTCCGCTGTGTCCCTCTGTCTCTGTCTCTCTCACACTCCTCACTCTCTCACTCCCTCGCTCCTTCTCCTGCCAACAACCAGCCACGTCTCTCAAACACACCCCACCACGACTGCGTATCGCCAAAAACACAGATACGTAGGTCACCGTATCTTGACACCTGTCAACCCTCACTCCCCAGGGAGGCCTGAGTGACCCACCGCTCCCTGCCTCCACACAACTACACTACACAATAACTACACTGCTACAACACTATTTACATGCTAAATGCGTCGCCGCAACACTATCCCCCCCTTTACAACATAGGCGACCCGCCTATAACTCCACCACCACAACCACAGAACAAAAAAACATAACACATAAAATGAAATAAAAATACAATCTTCCTCGCCACACTGCTAAACCATCCGTCAGGCAGTGACGCCGTCCTCTTCGCCTGTCTTCCTCTTGAGCTGCCCTGGACAATCGGTTTCCGCTCAAGGGGAGGAAAGGTGCCTGCTGGCCACCCACCCCCCTCGCGAAGGCGAAACCTAAGGAAGCAAGGGCGCCATCTCCGGCCACCCTCTCCACTTCCCTCCAAGGTACCACGCCCTTCACGCGTCCAGGAGTCAGGCACAGCAGACACAGCTCATCCACTGGCCCCTTGAGGTTCTCACTGTGCCCAGTGCCTCCCAAGAAGACCTCCCGGCATGGATTCCCCTCCACGGCGCCGTCCCTCGACTGCCATGGCTCCAATGTGGCGGACTGGCGGCCGCTTAGGCTGCCTTGAGCCACGGGAGTGTTGCCTGCTGCAAAACTCTCCCGCTCCACTCACAGCTCTTTCCACGCGCTCCTCGGTCTCCGCCCTTACCTCTGTAAGAGACTGGCCAGCTCATCACAGAGGCCCTCGTGCTTTGTCCCTGTGCGTCCATTTCACTGTGTGTTCTTCCTCTCCCGTCCGGCTCAACCACGGACCGCTACAACACTGTTCTGAGTCACAGAACAGCTAGGATCCCACTTCTGACACCATTGTTACGGCACACCCCCCCCTTTTTCACTTCCCCTCCAAGGCAAGGTGTCGCCAAAACACGTTACCTCTCCTTAACTGAGGTAACGCTCTCCTGGGGCTCGTGTAGCGGGGGTTGGCGAGACGAGAAAAGGGGTGTTTTTACACAAATCACACACAACCACACTATTCCTTTCCTGGTATATTTACAAACAACACGCTTACAGGGTACAGCACAACATTACAGACTCAGGGCACAAAGAGTTCTCCACAAGAGGTTCACCCAGAACACACAGCCTCCACAAGTCCACACACAGCAACCTCCACAAGTCCATGCACTCCCTTAGTGAGGACAGGGCCTAAGGAAGCCAGGGATGCCATTTCTCCGGCCACCCTGTCCGCTTCCATCCAAGGCCCTGCCCTTCACTCGCCCAGGATGCACACAACAACCTCCACACAGCCAGTCAGCCACTCCCTTAGTGAGGACAGACCTAAGGAAGCCAGGGATGCCATTTCTCCGGCCACCCTGTCCACTTCCATCCAAGGCCCTGCACTTCACTCGCCCAGGATCGGCCTTCCTCCGCTGTGTCCCTCTGTCTCTGTCTCTCTCACACTCCTCACTCTCTCACTCCCTCGCTCCTTCTCCTGCCAACAACCAGCCACGTCTCTCAAACACACCCCACCACGACTGCGTATCGCCAAAAACACAGATACGTAGGTCACCGTATCTTGACATCTGTCAACCCTCACTCCCCAGGGAGGCCTGAGTGACCCACCGCTCCCTGCCTCCACACAACTACACTACACAATAACTACACTGCTACAACACTATTTACATGCTAAATGCGTCGCCGCAACAATAATAATAATAATAATAATAATAATAATAATAATAATAATAATAATAATAACAACAACAATAGCAACAGAGCAGAGCACAGCAGCAAGTAGTACAGCGATATCATTCCTTGCAACCATCCCGTGACCTACGTGTGACCTTATCCTGGGGTCACATACACAAGGGGGGGGGAGGGGGGGAAAGGATAGGGTACACACACACACACACACACACATGCTCTGACCTCGCTAGGGTCAGGTCGTGTCGTCTTGGCGCTCCTCGGGGCAGCCTGGGGTCTATGTGTTGACTCTCTCCCCAACTCTTACCTAATCCTCCCCCTCCCCCTCAGTGAGAAGTGGAAGTTCTACACAATTAAGAACAGTGAACTTGTAATGAACACACAACACAGTGAAGTTACTTAAAGCAAAATAAAATAAATTCAAGAACTATAAACAATGAAAACCGAGTGGGCGGACGACCTCACTGGCTGGGACTGAGAGGAGGGAGCGCTATGGGTGCTAATCCATGCCTGTTAATCCCCTCCGGACCACCATCTTCCCGCCAACACAGCTGCATCTCCACCCACCACCTTCAGCTGTACTTCTACCCAGCACCTACAGCTGCCCCTCCACATATCACCCTGTGGGTGATATGTGACCTCCTACAACACCTGAAGGCGATGCCATCTAACCAGGCTCGAGTCCATCCCCGGCCTCCAAGGTGCTACAACACCGTCACCAGACACCACCGAGGTGGACAAGGTCGTGAAGCGGACCTGACCTGACCCACGACATACCACACCTATCACTATGCTAACAATTTGTCTGAATAGTCTCATGTAAAGAAGAAAAGTCTTCCACTCCTCACATTTATAATTAAGCAAGTTTAAAATGTATATTTTCAGCCTATGGCTGCTTTTTCTAATAAACCGTCTATTATTATTATTATTATTATTATTATTATTATTATTATTATTATTACACACACACACACACACACACACACACACACACACACACACACACACACACACACACACACACACACACACACACACACACCTGATGCAATTACTGGAAGAGAGGCGTGTGGTTCTGACGTCAAACAGATAACAAACACAAAGATAACATCGGTTGGCATATTTTAAAAGCGCTCACACCAGGCCGTCAGTCAGTCAACACTCACACATTACGTACACACGCACACGCACACAGTCTCTCTCTCTCTCACTCTCACAAGTAAGTCAACAGCGTGCATCTTTGTGGATCAACTCGAGTTTGTGTTTGTGTGTTTGTCATACGATCAACTTTCATTGTGTTTATATTTGGAGAGTTGCATCTTTTATGTGTCTCACTCCCACGTGCTACCAGACAGGTGGACAGTGAGGATTACAAGCACAATGAGGTGTCTGCTGCTTGTGGTGTGTGTGGCAGCGGCGGTATCAGCGTCTGCGGTGAGTAGCAGTAGTTATGTAGTAGTAGTAGTAGTAGTAGTAGTAGTAGTAGTAGTAGTAGCCAATATCATAGTTCAAACCAAAATTTCGCCCCTATATTGAAAACTACGATAGCTGTTCCGAAAGAAAGGTAATGCAAGAGGAAAAAAGAGAGAGAAAAAAAGCATGAAATAAAGCTTATAGATAAACTTTTTTGCATCCTTTCAATACTAAATACAAACAATGCAATAACTAGACGTGCTGTGACTTCATGGTTATTCTTGTGTGTGATATTCAACGTGACAACTTTAACATCATCGCCCGAGATTTGTATGAGTCTGTTACGATGTATACTCTAGCGTAACCCAGCGAGTATGTGAGTGAGTGAGTGAGTAAGAGTGAACGAGTAAATAAACAAGGAAGTGAGTAAAAAACGAGTGAACAAGTGAGTTAACGAGTGAATTATTTAATGAGTGAACGCGTAACACTTTTTTGAGCAGCAAATATGGAGTTTCTTCTAAAGTTTTCATTTTCCTAACGAGAAGACAAATAAGTTGATAAGCAATGGTAGATAAATGCATCAATGAATAAAAAACGAGCATAAAGTAAAAGGTAAACAAAATAAATCACCATATCTCTCTCACACACACACACACACTAAAAAAAATAAAATAATAATAATAAAAAATAATTAAATAAATAAAAAAAAAGGAAAATCGCACACGTAGTTTAAAAAATGTTTCAACTTTCTATATTAGTTTTGTTTTCTCCACTCAGCTGCCGCCTTTGGGTGATGCTCTCTCTTTCGGCGGTAACGCTGAAACTGATCTATTCGACCGTGAATATATTGAACTCGAAGTTGAAATTGATGAAACCGATACTGTAACGGACTCAACTGACGAGGTTTCAAGTTTGAATACTGAAGAGACGGAAGACAGCACCACATCCGAAACAGACACTACGGACACCACCACCACAGGTTAGTTGGGAATATATTGGTAATGTTTTAGATTTAGTTATATTATTGTTAATGATTTGATATACTGAATGTCATTTTTTCAATGCTGTCTTGGTTATTATTATTATTGTTATTGTTATTACTATCATCATTATTATCATTATCATCATTATCATCACCTATTTGACACGTATTAAAGTCAAGTCTTAATTTTGCAGAAAAACCACCTCCTTACACAGGTATGATATGTTGAAAGTTTTTGAATTTAGATTTTTAGGTTTTGAGATATTTTATATTGATTTTCTTTGTTGTTTATCTTCCTTTTATTTTATTTCCATATATATGCCTGAAATATGGGGTTATATTTTCTTTTTTTGGTGTGTGTTTTATTCTGCGTTTGTTTTGCATACTTGTCATTACCTGTCTCTATATGTCTGTCTATCTGTCTGTTTATATGTCTGTCTGTCTCTCAACCTTGTGTATGTCTGTCTATCTGTCTGTCTATATGTCTGTCTGTCTCTCAACCTTGTGTATGTCTGTCTATCTGTCTGTCTATATGTCTGTCTGTCTCTCAACCTTGTGTATGTCTGTCTATCTGTCCAAATCCTCTGTCTCTATTTCTCCAAACCCAATATCTATCGTCTGTCTATCTGTCTGTCTATGTGTCTCTCTCAACCCTTTTTGTTCTCTCATTTACTCTCTCTCTCTCCTCAGATGATAGCCTCAGCGGCGGTGCAATTGCCGGGATCGTCATCGGTTCCATTGCTGGCGTGGCTCTCATTGCTGGTCTTATCTATTTCATGAAGAAGAAGGAAATGTTGTGTTTTGGCTAAAATGTGACAATTAAACAAGAACTAAGGGCCAGTTTTTTTTTATTATTATTATTATCTCTCTCTCTCTCTCTCTCTCTCTCCTCTCTCTCTCTCTCTCTCCTCTCTCTCTCTCTCTCTCTCTCTATCTATCTATCTATCTATCTCTCTCTCGTATGTGGATAATTGTTTCAAGTATTATCATTGTTTTAATTGTAATATCCTCCTCCTCCTCCTCCTCCACCTCCTCCTCCTCCTCCTCCTCCTCCTCCTCCTTCTTCTTCTCCTCCTTCTCCTCCTATCCCTCTTCCTTTTCCTTTTCCTTTTCCTCTTTCTATTCCTATTCTTTTTCATCATCATTACCCTCCCGGATATAATAATAGAGATAATGTTGATAATTCTGAGGAAAAAATAGGAATAAATAAAAATAGGAAGAAGAAGAACAATGATAACAACAACGAAAATAAACAAAATAATAGCAAAAGAAGATGAAGAAGGGAAAAAAAAAGACAAGAAGAAGAAGAAGAAGAAGAAGAAGAAGAAAAACAACAACAAATAGATGAGTCACAATTTACAGACTCATACTAATTCTATGTAAAGATTAAAACTATGATTCTTAACTCCCATCTTGTGTGTGTTTATATGTGTGTGTGTGTGTGTGTGTGTGTGTGTGTGTGTGTGTGTGTGTGTGTGTAGAAATGTACATATATACATATACGTACACGGTCATATCATTATTTAACCTGTCTATGTTAATGAGTAACTATATTTTTGGGTATGGTATAATAATGTCATCACAAATTTATCATGAAAAAAATAATATAAAATTTCCCGTCTGTGTATCGAGTTAAAGATGATCAAAATAATAAAACAACAACAACAACAACGAAGGTAGATTCTATACCACCTCTTCCTATATCTCTCTTTCTCTCTCTCTATATATATATATGAAAACAGTTGCATTACTAAGGCAGATTCATAACATACCTTGCTTCTATCCCTCTTACGGCGTGTTTAGGGTTCCAGGAAAATTGAATCCACAACAATGGACTGAGGTTTACGTCATCTATTTCATATTCAACTCATACCCTCTCCTTTCCTGCATCTGATCTCACTCCAAGGTCACACCAGATGCGTAAGAATCTACTCCAAGGGTCGTCAGCATTCACCACGGCTCTCCATTCACGCACAATCATCCTTCCTTGCTCCACATTCAACGCTCTTCCCACACTGTCCATCCATCCCGTTCTTGGCCTTCCTCTCCATCTCACTCCTCGCACATCCGATCCTGTTGCTATGGTTCCGGGTCGTTTCGCTCCTATTCCCGTTCGCCCCGGTGTCGTCTAACCTAACCTAACCTAACCTAACCTAACAAGTACGACTTAATTATATAATTCCCTAATTTAGCGAGCCGACCCTGAGTGAAACGACCCGGGGCGAAACGACTTGATACCTACTGTTATTCTTTTCACTAACTGGTCCTCCTCCATTATCTCCATATATCAAACTACCTCAACACACTCTGCTCTGCTTAATTAATCGGCCAACTCTCTCCTATTCCTCCCTCTACAGTAATGTTAGAACGTAAATATGTAGTGTAATCTCATAGGAAAACATAATGTAGAAGAGGTGTTTACCATCCTCCTTGCTCTGTCTTTTTAATGCAACGCAGGGAATATAGTGACAGTATTGTGTATTGTGTTAACAGGCTCAGTCTTACTACTACAGTGAAACTTGACCTGAAAACGAGAGACGCAGCACCGTGTAATGTTGCGCGTAACGAACACACATAACATACAATACACATACACACACAATCATAATATATAACATACATAACATACATCATACATAACATACACCACATAACATGCAGAACGCGTGCATTAATTCCTCAAGTGTTGCTGCATTTGCATTTTGACTTCAATTCAAATTCAAACTCAATTCAATTCAAATTAACTACATTGTTTCATATACTAAGTTTTTTTTTCTTTTATCTGATCTATTTTATTTTTGAAATGTATATTGTTATAAAAAGTCTGCAACATTTCAAAGTGGGGACAACAGTAAAGTTAAATAATACTTCTAATACTTGTTGTGAAATAATAATGATGATAATAATAATAATAATAATAGTAATAATGATAATAATAATAATAAAATCGATGATGATAATTGTAATGGCCTGTTAGTCGAGAGAGAGAGAGAGAGAGAGAGAGAGAGAGAGAGAGAGAGAGAGAGGAGAGAGAGAGAGAGAGAGAGAGAGAGAGAGAGAGAGAGAGAGAGAGAGAGAGAGAGAGAGAGAGAGAGAGAGAGAGAGAGAGAGAGAGAGAGAGAGAGAGAGAGAGAGAGAGAGAGAGAGAGAGAGGAGAGAGAGAGAGGAGAGAGAGAGAGAGAGAGAGAGAGAGAGGAGAGAGAGAGAGAGAGAGAGAGAGAGAGAGAGAGAGAGAGAGAGAGGAGAGAGAGAGAGAGAGAGAGAGAGAGAGAGAGAGAGAGAGAGAGTCGATGATATAATCTGAAATGACGTTAGCGAGATCAAGATAAAAAAATAAAGCATATAATTCTTTTTCGGTTTTCTTGTGACTACTACGACGCCGACCACGACCACGACTACGACTACGACTACTTACACTGCTTTCTATTTCTAAGTTAATATCATCACTCTGCATATTTTCAACTCTCTTCGTGTATAATTATTACACACACACACACACACACACACACACACACACACACACACACACACACACACACACTTACCAATACACACACACACTAATAGCGCCATACTTGACCACCCACACACACACATGTAACAAATTGACTGTAGTGGCGGCATTAGGCATCTAAGTTGTGGGTTATCGATGTTAGGAACTGTAATTATCGTACCTGATGCATTAATAAAAAATCGAACAGTTATCTGATTAGACGTTATCGTGTATAGCCTCCACACTTTATCGTTGGGTTATGTCAGCTGCTACACACTGTTACGCGCTATAATAATGTGTTAAGGAAAGCGCATTTGCATCTGAAATAATGTTCTAAATGTTATATAATTGGAGTGGTCTTTTTTTTTTTCTGGCGTTAATTCGTACGCATTTGTTGTTGTTACTTTTATTGTTATTGTTATTATTTATCTTTTTTTTTTGTTTGTTTCGCTTCGCCTTTGTTTCAATTTCAATATAGTTCGTGGATTGATTATTTACGTTGAATACCCGAGTTGGTCCTTGAAGTAGTAGTTTCCTTCGAGTCGCTAATGGGTCCATACATACTTTTCTTCTTCAAACTTAATATTTTTCTGAGAGAGTCGATCTTCACCGCTGCCAACTAGATACCTTCACTATATTATTACACCTACAGCTCTTCCACTATCCTGTTCTTCCTATGTCATCTCTATTGAACCCTTCGTAAACACTCTTACTCCTGCTACTTTGAAACATTGAACACATTATCTAAGGTTAGCCATGGTTTAGAGAAAGAAACTGAAGCCGAACCACTAACAAATTACTCAAAGCTACAGGACTCATAAGAACATAAGAACATACAAATTGAGGAGACTGCAAGAGGCCAGTTGATGACCTACACGAGGCAGCTCCTTGCTCCCCACCCTTGGAATAATCCAATATTTAGCCATCCCACCTGTCATCCCTATCCATACTCTGATCCAACTGTCTTTTAAAGCTACCTATTGACTCACCACTTACTACGTGTCTACCCAGCCTATTCCAATCGTTCACCACTCTGTTAGTGAACCAATATCTACCTAGGTCTGTCCTGAATCTAAGTTTGTCTAGCTTGTACCCATTTCCACGTGTCCTATCCTGACTACTAATTTCTAAAACCTGATCAATGTTTCCCTTATTAATTCCTTTTACCCATTTGAAAACCTCAATCATATCCCCTCTTGCCCTCCTTCTCTCTAGGGAGTGGAGATTAAGACGTTTTAACCTATTTAACTCGTTACCAATCAAGCCTCACTGATCAATACATTACATGGAAAACAAGATCAGTCATATATAGTAAGATTCATATGCAAGAACTTTCATCGTATTTCCAGTCAATGGCTCAGGACATACTGTGGTGTATATACCAAGACACTGTTTAGTATGCTTGTCCAGGGTGTTCAGTGATGTAGATAACGTTAGGTTAGGACACACTACAGCAGTCTTTGTTCAGAGCCATGGCAACACTTGGAATCCCTAGTTAGTGACATTGTTTTAAGGTGTGTTAGCAGACAATTGTGTTAGGCAAGCTAATCATCATCAACTGGCCTCTTGTAGTCTCCTCAATTTGTGTTTTTTTATGTTCTTATGTTCTTATTTCTTAGGCACATTAATACCCGAATGTCACGCCACTAAGCTGTGTCTGATAGAACAGATGGATTAGTCAACGTTGAATCCGTGATTTTTTAAATTAAAAATTTTTTTTTATCTTTTACCCATGGCGCCGGTAGGCTTCAGGGAGACCTTAGATGGTTGGCCTCCGCCCGTTAGTAGCGCGGGTTAGATTTTTTAAGTGACGCCTTGTTTCTTCTTATTGATAGGCTCATGCTGCCAGCGGAAGCTCCTCGCGCATATAACGTTGCAGTCCCGGCGAGGATGGTGTTATGGCAGCATGTGGGTGATCTTAGGCCACTCGGCGGTAGTAACGTAGAAAAGTGGCCAGCCCGTGCCGAGGCTCGAACGCGGGACCCTAAGCTGGTATGCCCGACCGCTAGCCACTAGACCACCGCCTCCCCAAATAGATGGATAATTTAGGTTATCGCGTCAGCTGTCATTTTGAACCTTCTCACATCACTCAAGGCTGAAGCTAATAACTCACGTTTCGAATCCTTATGTCAAATTAAATATCTAATCTTATTTTTAAATCATTAAGTTCGGCTTTTTGATTAAGAACGTAACTAAGGAATGTAAGGAACACAAAAGGATGACAAACAGCAGCATACTTGTTGGTCCCTAACGAGGCTGTTTGTGATACTCTCCACTAACTCTCTCATAAAGTGACTTTCGTTCCATAGTGAAGGTGAAGGAAACAACACAAGTATTCATGACCTATTGCAAGCAGCTCCTTCATCCCAGAACTTACCATTAATCATCATCATTTATACATCTATCTAATAGGCTGAGTTTTAAAAATATTGGGATTAACAAATGAACATCTATAAGACGAAGTAGGATTATAATGTATTTGCGAGACATTTCGTAAAAACAAGGACACCAAAGTAAGGCTAAATGAATTTGTATTGCGACATTTTTTACAATAACCGAAAAATTCTGGTCCATTTATAAGTGTAAGTGTAACATAGTTTTGAGTCCATTTGTACTGAACAGCTAACCTTCCCTCACGTAACCTAACTGCCACACACACTTCCATAAACGGCACATAAGTCTGTTTTATTTTTAAACATTGGCTTTCTGAGAATGCACAGATCAAGCTTGATAGCTCGGTGGTAACGTCTCGGCCTGTCACATGGCAGGCTTGAGTTCGCGCCTTGCTCAAAGTGCAAAGTTTCACTGATAACCAAGCAGTTACTGTCCTCCTTGAGCAAGAGGATGGGGTGTGTGGTGTGAAAGGTCACAGCCTTACCCATAGATCGGGCTATAATAAGTTGTAAGATCTCTCCGGGAGGGTAAAAGCTGGTGATTACGTGTTCGTGTTGAAATTAGATAGAATACAGAGAATAGCAACTAAGATGGGTAGGCTGGGAGGGAGGTCACATAATGGGATGATGACGTCAGCCTGGCGTCGCCTGTCAGGTGTTGGTGTTATCTATGGTGATTGGTAGTGACGTGGCCGCAAGGTACTTATATACAGCCTAGGGCATTAATGATAATTGGCTAATGACATAATTTTTATCATTTCAATATTGTTAGAGAATGTAAGACGTGTAGGTCATGTCAATTTTGTCAATTTTCTGTTTCAAGTTCTCTTTCTCTTTTATTTATACATTTTTATTAGTTCGGTCGTCTGTACTATTTATTTTTCATATTACATATTTCTTAGTACATTTTCTAGTGTAGTCGTTATGTAACATTTACTTATCAATTTTCTATCTTTCTCTTCATTCTGGTGTAGTATTTCAATCAAATACATTCACATCACACTCCTATCTATCTATCTATCTATCAAGGCAAACATTTATTTATTTATCATATTGCACCGAGAGTTTTAAAAGAAGCAAGGTATCAAATCAGCAAACCTCTTGCAATACTAATGAATAAATTCTTAAATTCTGGAAGAGCCTCACATGTGTAGTTGGTAAGTTAATGGAAACTATAATACGCGCTAAACAAGTGACTCTCCTTGAAGAAAATATAATGATTAATAATTCTCAACATGGTTTCCGTAACAAACGCTTTTGCTTAACGAATCTCCTTGACTTTTATAACGATGTATTCAACATTTATGAAGAGACAAAAGTGGTTGATATAATTTATCTTGACTTACAAAAAGCATTTGACAGAGTCTCATAAATGATTACTAAAGAAAATTGAGTCACACGGCATAGCTGGGAAAATTCTTAAGACATCGCGTTGTGATAAACGGTAAATCATCACACGTAAATCAAAATCGAGTATTTCATATCTGTATATTTTTCTAAATATTTCTTTAGTGGTAGCAATAGTTGTAGATTACTCTTGTTTTCTCACTTTCTTATACAAATTCCATGATAGTTTTTCCATACTATAATACTATATGGTATCACTTCCTCTTCCGGCCAGCTTCGGCTGTAGGGAGGGGTGGGTGGGTGGGGAGGAACCTTTCACTTTACTCTCTTTTTGTCTCTATCAAATATATATTATAGTAGTAGTGTAGCTAAGCAGACAGTCTCGTTAGGTCCAGTAGGACTGTTGCTGTCTGTTCTTCCTTTGTACTCCTTTGTACTATCACTTTATCAAAGGTGACACATTAATCTATCAATTTATCAAGGCTGGCACATATATCTATCTATCTGATTAAGTGATACAGTAGTTAATTACTATATTACAGTGGAGGAACACCTTAATACGCAACTAGCATATATTTGTTTCTTTGTTTTTCGCAGAGTTATCATGTTCGGCCACTGTGATTGTTTTTATTATCGTCACACATGTATAATTATCTTACTTCTATGAGGTGTGTGTGTGTGTGTGTGTGTGTGTGTGTGTGTGTGTGTGTGTGTGTGTGTGTGTGTGTGTGTGTGTGTGTGTGTGTGTGTGTGTGTGTGTGTGTGTGTGTGTGTGTGTGTGTGTGTGTGTGTGTGTGTGTGTGTGTGTGTGTGTGTGTGTGTGTGTGTGTGTGTGTGTGTGTGTGTGTGTGTGCGTCTGTGTGTGTCTGTGTGTGTGCGTGTGCGTGTGCGTGGCTGGCCAGTGAACAGTTTGATTCACAATTATTTACTTCCATCTTATTTTTACTCCTTCTTTCGCTTCTTACTTTTACTAACATTAATAAAGTTTAATGTCACCTGTCATACATACAAGTCATACATACATACATACATACATACATACATACATACACCTGTGCTAAGTGAGACACCTTCAGCCAGTCTTGTGTGTCAGTGCGCGAGTGATTCAGAATGGCCAAGATAACGTTTAGAAAGTCGTAGTATAATGCCATTGGCTAAGACGAACAAAATTTGGCTATACTAAGTGTGGATTAATGTAAGAATAACGCCATAGATACATTATAAAAGTAACATTATTCTTAACTCTAGAACTGTTTGCCAAATTCTGGGTTTTTTTTTCCATCTCTCAATAAGAAACGAGGCGTCACTTTCAAAATCTAACCCGCGCTACTAACGGGCGGAGGCTGACCATCTGAGGCCCCCATTAAACCTACCGGCGCCACGGGTACAGGCTAAGAAAATATAAAATAAATTCCATGTATTAAGCAGTATCTTCACTTCTTTCATTCCTTTCAATGGTAAACTATGCAACGCTCTGCCTAAGTCTGTTTTTTTTTTCTACTTCCGTCATGATTTTTTACATCCATATCGCTAATACGAGTGGCATGTGATGACGTGCGTGTGCGTGTGTGTGTGTGTGTGTGTGTGTGTGTGTGTGTGTGTGTGTGTGTGTGTGTGTGTGTGTGTGTGTGT
>JAPQNM010002343.1:62500-80000 GCA_029783475.1 Metacarcinus magister | reverse complement strand
ATAACACCATCCAGTTTTATTCATCTTTTTGTAGCACTCTGTTATTTTCATTTTGTTCATTTAGTTTGTTGTTCTCAGTGTATTAATAACAGCAGTATTACAACATGCAAGGATAGGGAAAAGGACAAAATATGTGATGGTTAAATAAGCGTAGTAGAATATTCTCTCTCTCTCTAATCTATTGCTCGCTGTGTGTCACTCTTACCGGCTTCCCTCCCCCTCTTCCCGTCCCCCCTTTCTCCAACTCCCTTACCCTCCCTCAAAGGTCGACGTGCTGGCAGTATAAATAATGAATTGGGGGATACGAGGGTAATCTATCTCACTGTCAATCACTCGCCTGCATTGCTTCCCACTCTCCCTGCCTTGGTGTTGGTTAGAGGAGTCACCTTGGCGTCACACTAGTACTTTTACAGACATTTTTTTTTACCGTTTCCGTCAACTTTTTCTCGTTTCAGACAACTTTTTCGGGCATGATCGTCTTCATATGGTAAATTGTCGACAACTTTTTAGTCAAATCAGAATGCATAGTGGATGATATGAAACTATTCCAAATACTACTTGGAATAATTTCATATCAAATAATAGCGAGGGCAGCATTGGTCCAGCAGTAACAGTAGAAGTGATCGATGTCATTGAAAACATCATATAAGAACGGATGGAATGGATGGAAGGACGCAGACATAATAGGTTACAAACATATCAACCCATGAATCATTAGAATTTTTAAATGCATTCACTCAAGATACACCACAACCCTACAACTGCTGCACAAGGAATGAGGGAGATATAGTATCACTCATTTATCTAATATACACACACATCTGGCTACTTACTCATAGATGAACCAACGCTGTGCAGGACAAGAACAGAACGAGACAGGGAAGAGACTACTCACTCTTGAAAGAAAAACTAATTGAGAAAACCAGAGTACAGCAAACCTAGACTCTTGCTTGACTCTCGTGCACTGATCAGGACGAGAAGAAGTATTGAACTCAACACTCAAACGAGACATGAAACGAGACACAACACAACACTCCTCGCCTATGCTTCTATATAAACACTACAAATACCAGATTGCATAGAAAGGCAAAATCAGCGTAGAAGTGTCAGGCAAGGAGGTATGATGACAGGATAATGATTTACAGCAAGGATTTTTAGAAATGAAAGGTTAGTATTGATTGTTTCTCGGTCTTGCGTTTCGAAGCATCACTCCGATCGTCTCACACTACAGCTACACCACCACCACCACCACCACCACCACGCTGCCTCCTACCGATGGGAATCTTAACCTTCACCTTCAGTGCTGCCATCTGCCGGCATTCTCACGGCCATTGTACATAAATTTAGTGTGACAATCTTCAAGAAACCCATATCTCCTTTTTGTTTCGTGAAGATATATATATATATTTCTCCCATGACTCCTTTATTTTGTTTGAATCTCGGGAATGAGTTAATGCGACAAAATAGTATAGTAAGTGCTAGACATCAGAGGTGATATGGCGTTATGTTAAGCTAAAAGGCAGACGGCAGAGCAAAAAGATGACGGCAAGGCAAACTATGGGTAGGGTAAGAAGGGTTAGTTAGAGTCAAATGAAGGATGTGAGTGTGTGTGTGTGAGTGTATGTGTTGCAGGAAGGAAGTTATGTCGTCTAAGTGGAAATGTGGTGATTGTTAGAATAACATTAACGTGTGGCGGGGGATGGGAAGGACGAGGAATTGCAGCTTGAGAAGTAATGTAACAATGAGAAAAAAGTAGAATCTAGAGCATAGAGCAGAGTGTTACGTCATACAAAGGGTCGGTGGGGAGTGTGTCATATATAGGAGTGAGTGAGGTTAGTGTAGCCAATACATAATGGTGTCAGTCCAGTCTTCTTGCAACGGGTCTGTCCACGGAGAGTTTGGTGAGGTTGGAGGAGGTTATGAGGTGTACAGGGCAACATCACTACCTAACAACCAAGATAGCAATAGGTGTTCAGTGATGCACTAACGTTAACAAGCTACGAGGCTGCTATCACGGTGTCGTCTCTTCTATCAGGATTTGGGAAGCACAAGATAATAAGCGATAACTATATAAATAAATGAATAAATAGATAAATAAATATGGTAGAATGATATATAAAATGGAATAAAATGGATGAAATGAATAGATTAATACGCGCTGTCCCTCTCACAAAATTAAGCTGCCGTGAGCCAGGATTGAACTCGTAATCTTTAGGTAACGAGCCGAGCACAGTACCAGAGCCACCTATATAACCCTTGTATAGGTATGACATAAAACCTTGTAACACCTTAACATATAGAGCTTCAAGTTACACCTCGACTACACAGAACTCACTAACTTTAAGGGTAATTTTCGCAGACTTTTTTTTTGTGTTTTCTCTTAATTAATTTATGTTTTGTTTTACGTTCGTGCCCTTGTGATTCTTGGGTCCGTTATTATTATTTTTTTTTTTAACTGGACAAGGACTGAAGGTTAATCGTCACTTCTTAGAAAATGTGTAGTGGACGAGGTTATAAAGGCTGACTAAATTAATTCTTATTCGTTTTGATATACCTCGCTTAAAGGATTCTTAGTTGTAACAAGGAGGAAGAACAATACAAAGACAGTGTTGTGAGTTGAGTTGACCAGTGAGTTAGATGAAGGACTGAAAACATTGACTGACTCTTGCATTAGTTAGTTGGACAGACCATAGCTAGGAAGTGTTTCAGAGTTTACCAGTAAAAAGGGATGAAGGACTGAAGATAATAGTCAACTCTTGCATTAATAAAGTGGACAGATGGGTTGAATGAGTGTGTGTGTATGTGTGTGTGTGTGTGTGTGTGTGTGTGTGTGTGTGTGTGTGTGTGTGTGTGTGTGTGTGTGTGTGGCAAAACACCTGATATTTCCTGTTTTGCCCATCGATCTTCCACGTAATGCAATATGTTATCTCTTATCGTAATATTATATGAGAGTGGTGGTGGTGGTGGTGGTGATGGTACGTGGTGGTGGTAAACACAATGACGACACACACACACACACACACACACACACACACACACACACACACACACACGTCTATGCGAGTCTCAGGAACTGTGCAGGAAAGAGATGTTTGCTTCTATTACATACTAACACCACATACTACATGACGGTGCTGCTCTAACCTCATCTAAGGGATAGATGGCTACTTTGTATCATACGCACAGCTTTCCCTCACGCTGTCTGGTGTAATAAGAAGTAACGTTAAGTTGACTGTGTATATCTAAACTTCAAGAAAGCTTACTCACTCTTAAGACTTGAGATATAACTTTGAATACGTGAAAATAGAATACTAATGATCAAAGAAGGTTTATTTGCATGCATATGTAGATTCTCTTAGCTATAGAAGGTCAGGATATTATTAAGAAAGAAATAGCCATGCATAGAAGGATGATATGTCAATGATTTAATATAATGAATGATATAGCCCATTACAGAACGACTTGAATATCTTTGTTGGATAATGTTACACTCTTGAAATCTAGCGAATCATAAGAATTCTTCAGGAAACTCCAAACAAATATTGATAAACTGTTGCAATATGTGTGTGTGGAATTTCGTGCAGACAATATTGATGGTAATAACATTTCCGGAAAGTAGAATGAAACTGAGATTGAAATGCATGATAAAAATTTGATCTTCCCATAAAAAAAACTTCAGGCAAAATTGATATATATACAAATTCATCTGCATATATTCAATTCATGAGAAACAATACGATACAATTATTCACCATTAGTGTATAAATCTTTCAATACATCGATGAGGAAATAATCTTGTATTAATCTGTCATTCCTAAGTGTGGTGGTGTTTGGTAATCCTTTCAAACACACGAAGGGTACAAATAAAAAAAGAAAAGTGTCAAGACTTGGCATAGACTTCAAAACAAAAGACAAACATTAATTTTAAAAACATACATAAAACGAATACTTACCACGTTGTAGCAGCTTGTAGACATTTCTTAATCTGTAATGCACTAGATTTTTGCAGGTACTCTCTCTTCCCGGTACGGCGTATATAGACAAATTTCTTATGTCCTTTTTCTCCAAACAACCGGCTTTTCCTCTTCTTCTTCTTGTGGTTTGCCTACATCGGTTTTGTAGACATTGTTGTATGTTATTTATTTGTTATTATTAGTGTTTGTTTTTGTGATCAATGATTTTTAGATTATTGTTTTATTCATTATTTTATGTATTTGTTTATTTTCATATCGTCTTTTCGTACTCTTTGTTGACATTGTCGTACGTTGGAAATGTTTATTATTATTATTATGATTACTATTATTACTATTATTATTATTCAAAAGCGTATCAATGCTTTCACACGGTTAGGAAGAAGTTAGGGAGGTTATGAAGGGTGGCAGGGTCAGCTTCCTCCCCTGCCTTCATCTTTACTGTCTCTGTAAGGTTAGAACAGGGGGAGTTAACAAGCTAATTGCTGGAGACTATTAGAGTGTGTATGTTAGTTAATTATTCCTACGACTAAACAGATCACTTACTGTCTTGTTATTTCAGTTTGTTGATTATTCTTAGGACTCTCGACTGATCACTTACTGTCTTCTTATTTCAGTCGAGTGTTAAAAGAGGAGAGAAAAGGATGATTGAAGGTTAAGTTAGTGATTGTGTTTTTCGAGGAAGGAATTCAAAGAGATGAGTGTGTGTGTGTGTGTGTGTGGTGTGTGTGTGTGTGTGTGTGTGTGTGTGTGTGTGTGAGTTACAACGGAGAATGTGAAGAAGTGTAAGATTTTTGATAGGGAAATATTATGAGACAAGACAATGAGGATTTGAAAGTATCCTCACACACACACATACACACACACACACACACACACACACACACACACACACACACACATGTATAATCACACACCGACTATTGAAAGTTATGTATATTTAAAATCTACATTATAGGGCAGTTCTATACAAGAAATATTATACATATAGCCGCTACGGAAAGAAAATAACGAAAGATTATGGAAAATGAATGCGTCTTTGACTCAAAATTTTTTCATAATTATTCATTTTCACTATTCATCAGCAGCCTTCATTCTAACCCCCCCCCCTCACGGCATGTGTGTGTGTGTGTGTGTGTGTGTGTGTGTGTGTAAAAGTGTGGTGGTAATGGTACTAGAGCGAGTGAGGTTTTAGGGGACACACACACACACACACACACACACACACACACACACACACACACACACACACACACACACACCTTATATAATATCAAAAATGCTTCTAACGTACATGAGAACTTCAGAATTGTAATTACATTGAAGTTGTTGAAGTAAACTTTGTAAAGAATATGAATTGACAGTCAGAAAAAAAAGTAAAGCAAAAGTCATAATGAATTTGATTGTCCTCATCATGTGTGTGTGTGTGTGTGTGTGTGTGTGTGTGTGTGTGTGTGTGTGTGTGTGATATAAGATTTAAAAAAAAAGAAAAATTTAATCATATATACCTGTATCTTTTTTCATTTCTTTTCGTTAATATCCAGTTGTCATAATTGTTCATTCCTTTTCCTCTTCTTTCTTCATTCATTTATTCATTCTTTCTCTTTTTTTCTTCTTTCATTCCTTCCATTTTGTTGTTGTTGTTGTTGTTGTTGTTGTTGTTGTTGGCGGTGGTGGTGGTGGTGTTGTAGTTGTGTTTGCACTAATACTTATGGTAATGATAGTAGTAGTAGTAGTAGTAGTAGTAGTAGTAGTAGTAGTAGTAGTAGTAGTAGTAGTAGTAGTAGAAGTAATAGTAGTAGTAACAATAGCAGTAAAAGTGGTAGTAGTAGAAGTAATAGTAGCAGTAGTAGTAGTAGCGGTAGAAGCAGTAGTAATTGTAGTAGTAGTAGTAGTAGTAGTAGTAGTAGTAGTAGTAGTAGTAGTAGTAGTAGTAGTAGTAGTAGTAGAAGTAGTAGTAGTAGTAGTAGTAGTAGTAGTAGTAGCGGTAGAAGCAGTAGTAATGTAGTAGTAGTAGTAGTAGTAGTAGTAGTAGTAGTAGTAGTAGTAGTAGTAGTAGTAGTAGTAGTAGTAATAGTAGTAGTAATAGTAGTAGTAGTAGTAGTGTTATAATTTGCACGAGAAAAATAAAAGAAAGGATGAAGAAGAAGAAGAAGAAGAAGAAGAAGAAGAAGAAGAAGAAGAGGGAAAAATAAATGAAATAATTGTATTCATTAGTGTTCTGGTTTTCCTGCAACACACACACACACACACACACACACACACACACACACACACACACACACACACACACACACACACACACACACACACACACACACACACACACACACACACACAGAGCCAATATAATACTGTTTTATCATTTACTTTACTTTCTGTACAAATGTAAGACCCGTTTTTCGTAGTTAGGTCCTCTCTCTCTCTCTCTCTCTCTCTCTCTCTCTCTCTCTCTCTCTCTCTCTCTCTCTCTCTCTCTCTCTCTCTCTCTCTCTGGTAGTCCCTTTTCTCCTTACTTTCTTTATTTTCTCTAACTTTCTTTAGTTTTTTTTTCATTTCCTCCTTCTCTTCCTTTCTCTTATTATGTTCTAGTTCCTCATTTTCTTTCTTTGCTTCGTGTTTCTGGTGGTGAGATCATCATCATCATCATCATCATCATCATCATCATCATCATCACCACCATCATTGTCATCACCAGGTCGTTGAGGGGCCGTCATAGTGGCTGGTGATGCTGTGATGTTAGTAAAGAGTGTCCACATAACAACACCAATCAAAGGCTCTTCAACACCAGCGCTTCCAACACCACCAACAACACCATTAACGGTCAACTTAATTTTCCTTTCCCTTCAATTGCCACACCGTCTACAACACCATCAACACTTTCCATCTCCATTTAGCAACACCAGTGGGATGCAACACTACACCAGTCAACACCATCAAGTTCCCTGTCAACACCATCCGTTATGTAGCTGATAAACTGATCTTGTGGCCACCTCGCAAACACCATTTTCTTGCACCTAGCACTCAAAACTCACCCAAGGACTACCGCTACACCACTACACCCTTGCAACACCACCCACCATCCCTCCCTCTCACCATCTCAACACCCCCAAACATTCTAACATCACCATAACTTGATATATTGCCTGAAAACATCCTTTACGAATATCTTACATCACCACCAACCTTTCTCAACACCAAAACAGGCTTTACCACACCCCCACACACCCAAAACACTAGCCCAACTCTCTCTCAACACCACGACAACCTCTACACCACCACCACAACCCTCTCTCACCACGCCAATAACCAGCATCACCACCACACACCCCCAAACACTACCATAACTCTCTCTCTACACCACCATCACCACAACCCTCCCTCACCACCCCTACAGCATCACCACAGGCCCCTGCAACACCACTACGCTTACTACAACACCACTTCCATTCTGTTGTGTCTTCTCATGATTCGGATTTGCCCTGGTGCGACCTCTGCCAACCCTGCTGTCTTGAAGGTAAAGAGGACTGAGTGTTGGCCGAAGTTAGCATCGAATCTAGAGGGAGAAAAGAAGAAGAAGAAAGAGTTAGTGTTTTGTGAGGTTATTAAGAGTTATGTGAGGTTATGAACGAAAGTCAAGAGTTATGATTCTGTAGTTAGTGTTGAAATAATATGAACGTTATATAAGAAATTCAATTATAAAGAGACACACACACACACACACACACACACACACACACACACACACACACACACACACTTACTCCGTGGTAATATTAACATCAGGTGGTTTCCCAGCAGCATTTTGCACCACCAGAAACAATTTGGTCACCACCTCGATCACGTGACCTGTCTGCAGCACCAGGTCACCTTTCCGCTTGACCTCGTCTGACCCAAAGAGGCAGCCGGGGTTGAGGTTCTGGGAGCCCGTGAGGTCAGCCGTAGGAGAGGGAGGCTTCACATGTAAAACAGCTATGTCATCTGGGGGTGAAGGGAACGTGATGGGAAGGTGATGGGGAGGGGAGGGAAGGGAAGGGAAGGGGAGGGTAGGGAAGGGAAGGAAAGGGGAAGGGAAGGGAAGGAAGGTAAGAGAAGGGAAGGGAAGGGAGGGAAGGGAATATTGGAGGGAAGGGAAGGGAAGGGAAGAGAAGGGAAGGAAGATAAAAAGGAAGGTTAGGTTAGGTTAGGTTAGGTTAGGTTAGGTTAGGTTTGGTTAGGTTAGGTTAGGTTAGGTTAGGTTAGGTTTGGTTAGGTTTGGTTAGGTTAGGTTAGGTTAGGTTAGGTTAGGTTAGGTTAGGTTAGGTTTGGTTTGGTTAGGTTAGGTTAGGTTAGGTTTGGTTTGGTTAGGTACAAGGATGGGTAACAAGTCGTAACATTACCACTACCCACTACAGCGTCACTCTCGTTGGCTTATCAAACTTCACAAAATCCTGGGACAAAGAAGGACACTCAGGAGATAAGTAGACATTATTTTTGCATCAGTAAAGTAGGCTGATAAGAATCTATATCAAGGTTTAAGTCATGTATGTATTGCTTGTATACTTTTATTTAACTCCTATGGTGGAAATTTTTCAATATTGGACCGAGTTGTATTTTTTTCTTTCATTGTTTTGACGTATATGTATTTTCGTTTCTTATTTTGTTTCAGTTTCTAATGCAAGAGTTAACTGGTACCTTTATTTTTTATCATTTATAGTAATGGAGGAAATTTGTTATCGTTTGTCCTAATTTTTCAGTTTTATCTTCTTTTTATAACTTAGATGCATTTCCGTTCTTATTTTGTCGAAGTTTCTAATGCAAGAGTTAACTGGTATCTTCATTTTTTATCATATGTAGTAATGGATTAAAGTCATTATCGTTTATCCTAATTCCTGTGTTTTATCTCCTTTTTATAACTTAGATGCATTTCCGTTCTTATTTTGTCTAAGTTTCTAATGCAAGAGTTAACTGGTACCATAACAATACTATTAAGACTATTAATACACCAAACATTTAACTTTCTCTATGTACAATATCTTGAAGTCCTGCCTTGTCTCTGCAGCATCACCGAACCTCATAGTCAGTGTCCAGTATTGTTGTTGTTGTTGTTGTTGTTGTTGTAGTGATGAGAAGCAACAAGTGTGGTGTGTGTGTGTGGTGTAGTGTGGTGTGGTGTGCGTCTGGCTACATCCCACGCTATCTCTTATTAACTTAACTCATAACAACTTCAAAACATATCTCCACTAATAATAATACAAGCTTCTCAAACTACATTATAACCTTGAATATGTATCGATTTCACGTCTATCTGTGTGTAGAAGTAAGTAAGTAAACACACACTCTCTCTGTACTGACTCTGCTTGCGTTGCCTATGCTTTCGGGCGAAATAAAAACCATCCTTATCATTACTATCACTTACCCAAATACGGAGAGAGGGATATCCTTTGTATCTCGAAGGCAGGGATCCTATACTTAACTTGCAGCGTCCTTTGGTCCAAGATGAGCAGGGAGTTGGTGGAGAGAGCCAGCAGGATAGGAACGAACTGAGGAGGAAAGAAAGAGATGGTGAGGTGTGAAAAAGTGTATGAACTGGACGGTGGTGTAAGGTATTTAGGTGTGTAGATGGAGAGGCAGGAGGAGGAAGAGGAGGAGGAGGAGGAGGAAGAGGTCGCTATAGTTTTCATCTCACCCTCTCCTATCCTCTCTCACACAACCATCTTCATACCTTCCCTCACTCTTCTTTTAAACCTTCCCATTCTCTTCCCCTGACTAATGTAATGGTATTTGTCGCAGTAATGAGAATATAGATAACTTTGGCCCACCACATTCCCCGTAAAATGGAAATATATATATATATATATATCAATAATGACAGCAATTAGGAAGAAAATAATTGGGTTGTGTATGGTTTTTTTTTGATAAATGATGTACGTATATTTGGTTGTATTAAAATCAACGTATAGGAATAGATGACAAAAAATAAGTTGAAGTTACATATGCATTAGAAAGTTTTTGAACATTGCCATATTATATTATTTCTCGTACTCTATTAAGTTTTCCAAAAGTAATGTTTGAATTGAACTTATATTTGACGGTAAAGGTGAGAGAATGAACTGGAAGGACACACACACACACACACACACACACACACACACACACACACACACACACACACACACACACACACACCTGACGTCCACCCAAAGGTAGTTCCTCGGACGATAAAAAGATAAAATTAGATAAAGAAAAGGAGAGATAAGAAAGAACTAGGAAAATTATCTTATGAGAGAGAGAGAGAGAGAGAGAGAGAGAGAGAGAGAGAGAGAGAGAGAGAGAGAGAGAGAGAGAGAGAGAGAGAGAGAGAGAGAGAGAGAGAGAGAGAGAGAGAGAGAGAGAGAGAGAGAGTGTGTGTGTGTGTGTGTGTTAAATGTGATTCTGCTCGTATGAGATGTTCAAAATTGTCTCTTATAAAATTTAGCGCTAGAACCTTATTTTTGAAGTGTATTAATCCTTGTATTGATATCAACTCATACATTAGTTTATGCTCACAATAACTAAGATATTCCCTAACTCCAACGTGTTCCTAACTGACAATAACAACGAGAAGAAGTCAACGCTTTGCACTCACTCGTTGGCTCTGATCATAATTTGCTTCGAAAAGTCTTCTAAAAACTGCAGGAGCGTTTTAAGAGTCAGCCAATCTCTATAGTTAAGATTACAAAGATTACAGTTTCTCCGCGTTCGTGACTCATTGTTTTGATGTGTCTGTTGCAACATTGACTCTTTATATTACTTGGGTTTTATTGTAGATCTTTTTTAGGTGACCGGAAATATTAACTTGATGTAAATTTGTCTGTATTTACCTTACTGCAAACATGTCCTATCTGTTTAAACCATGGAAGAGAGAGAGAGAGAGAGAGAGAGAGAGAGAGAGAGAGAGAGAGAGAGAGAGAGAGAGAGAGAGAGAGAGAGAGAGAGAGAGAGAGAGATCAAACAGACCAAAAACAGAAAAGAATATACATACATACATACATACATACACAGAATACGTACACACGATAAGTATACATGTATGAATCCCGTTGGTAAATATTTGAAAGTAATATTTCTGCGAGAATAAAAAAAATAAATAAATAAAGTCATAGAATCATTTTTTTAATTACTCAGAAAATTATTCTTTTGAGAAATTATTTGATTATAATTTATTGCATCTTTTATTTATACTAATTTATTTATTTTTAGAAACCCACAACTCGATTTCTTTTTAAAATGAGAGAAAGAAAAAAATGTCTTTACCCTTTCTACACAGAGATAAAAAGAGGAGACAAAGAGAGGAGACTTCTTCCTCTTTTTCTCTTTAATTTCATCCTTATCTCATCTTATCAGTCAAGCTTAGTAGACTAACTCACAGTATTAAAACCCAACAGACTCCCTTATGTTACGTGGGCAGGGGTGGGTGGGGAGAGGCCTTGCTTTATACTATCAAACTCCTTCACATTTAGCAGCAGTTCAATAGATAACCTCGATATTAACCAACAACTTTTTACTGGTACAATCTATTCTTCCAGTCTTTCTCCTCCTGCTCCTGCTCCTGCTCCTGCTCCTCCTGCTGCTGCTGCTCCTGCTTACCTTCCCTGCTGAACGTGTAATCTTGTTCACGATGTCTGCAAACACCACGTACTGATCGTTGGTTTCCGCCGCCAGTTTTTTCCACTGTCCGTTCTGGCGCAGACGAACGTAGTCCCCCAAGAACGGATGTGATATACTGTAACGAAGGAATACACACGAATGACAACACACACACACACACACACACACACACACACACACAGACACATAATAATTCCTGATATGACTTAAAAGGAACGAAAGAGAGAGAGAGAGAGAGAGAGAGAGAGAGAGAGAGAGAGAGAGAGAGAGAGAGAGAGAGAGAGAGAATATTACAGAATTACATCAGAACTAATATTTATAAACACAAAAGCCTCCCATCCATTTTCTTTCTAGTATTACAAAGCCACAAAATAATATAAATAAATAAAATGAAAACTATCAGATCACTTTTTTTTTAATTATTAGTTAGGAAATAAAGATGAGCCTAACTTTTTTTTTTTTCGTAATCTTTTCTTTCGTTTCTCAAGTTATTTTTTCATCTGTGGAGTTCCTAAGAGCTATACCTTAGTCCCTTGCCGTTTCAAGTAAGTAAATAATTCAGTTAATATCTCCATCCTACGGCACTCTATACTCTATACTTATAAAGAATAACTATAAATATAATAACGATAATAATTCTGATCTATATGTTTAGTATGAAGATTTTATTTGTTTTGTGTATTCAACTATTTATTATTGTTTAGTACGACCGAACAAAGTTACCATAAAGCTGTTTTATGTACGGGGTAAGAACATTAAGGATTAGTTATGTAGTGTGAGAACGGAGATTAGATTATTATTATTATTAGTAGTAGTAGTAGTAGTGGTGGTAGTAGTAGTAGTAGTAGTAGTAGTAGTAGTAGTAGTAGTAGTAGTAGTAGTAGTAGTAGTAGTAGTAGTAGTGGTAGTGGTAGTAGTAGAGAACATTGTCTAGACTGCAATAATATACGATTGTTAACTGTCCTTTCCTCTCCTCTCTTCTCTTCTCTTCTCTTCTCTTCTCTTCTCTCCTCTTCTCTTCTCTTCTCTCCTCTTCTCTTCTCTTCTCTTCTCTCCTCTTCTCTTCTCTTCTCTCCTCTTCTCTTCTCTTCTCTCCTCTTCTCTTCTCTTCTCTTCTCTTCTCTTCTCTTCTCTCCTCTTCTCTTCTCTCCTCTTCTCTTCTCTTCTCTTCTCTTCTCTCCTCTTCTCTTCTCTTCTCTTCTCTACTCTTCTCTTCTCTCCTCTTCTCTTCTCTTCTCTTCTCTCCTCTTCTCTCCTCTTCTCTTCTCTTCTCTTCTCTCCTCTCCTCTCCTCTTCTCTTCTCCTTTGTCGTGTTCTCTACCACACTCTCTCCTCGTTATCAACCAATTAATTTCTTCTTATCTGATATCTCTTATCCTTTTGAGAAGAGGAAAGACAAAGGATGCATTGGAGTAGTAGTAGTAGTAGTAGTAGTAGTAGTAGTAGTAGTAGTAGTAGTAGTAGTAGTAGTAGTAGTAGTAGTAGTAGTTGTTGTTGTTGTTGTAGTAGTAGTAGCAGTAGTAGTAGTAGTTGTTGTTGTTGTTGTAGTAGTAGTAGTAGTAATAAAAACAGCAAATTTCTCTTCTTCATCCTCTTCCCCCTTTACATTCCCTTCTTCTTCTTCTTCTTCTTCTTCTTCTTCTTCTTCTTCTTCTTCTTCTTCTTCTTCTTCTTCTTCTTCTCCTCCTCCTCCTCCTCCTCCTCCTTCTCTGTTATCTTTCAACACATTCCTTCCATAATCATCTTATCGATTAACTGATAAAAACTAACACCCTTCCTCCTCCTCCTCTTCTTCTTCTTCTTCCTCCTCCTCCTCCTCCTCTTCTTCTTCTTCTTCCTCCTCCTCCTCTTCCTCTTCATGTTGCTGTTGGTGTTCTACTTTCTTTTTTTTTTTTTGCTTTTTATTCTTTTTATTGATGTTGTTTTTGTTCTGAGAGAGAGAGAGAGAGAGAGAGAGAGAGAGAGAGAGAGAGAGAGAGAGAGAGAGAGAGAGAGAGAGAGAGAGAGAGAGAGAGAGAGAGAGAGAGAGAGAGAGAGAGTGTGTGTTAAGTACATACGACACTTACCTTTTAGGGTACGACGCCTTCCTCTCTTTGAATATTATAGACGCCGTGACTTTCTCTCTCATTCTGTTCCTCGCTGTCTGATCAAACTGAAGACGATATCGATGACACTGTAAAGGGAATTATTATGATCATTATTATTATCATTATCATCATTATTATTATTATTATTATTATTACTACTATCACTGTTATTATTGTTTTCTCGATTTCTACTACTACTCTACTACTACTACTACTACTACTACTACTACTACTACTACTACTACTATAACTTACCCTCCACTTGTGATGCAGTTTTCGTAGCAGCACGCCCACTTCTGTCATGGAGGAGGGTGGGGGCGGCCATGTCACGTCTATGGGAGAGTCTGTTGGCATCTCCTCCAACACTCTCACTATGTAACGCCAACGCTGGAGGAAAGAATGTTAGAGTCACCCTTGAAATAACATTAAAGAAAGTTGTTATGTTACAGTTTTCTTTGGTTTTATTTTATGGTTGACCTTCTGTTGACCTTCTGTTGGTGAAAAATGTATACGGAAAGTGTGTTATTAATATCCAGGTGAGTATGTCAAAAATTTCCACCTTATTTTTTTTCATTTGTATTACTGAAAACTAATCCATCTTTCGAAAACCTGATAAGGCGTTGGAATTCAGAAGAAAAGGTGAAAATATGTCAATGTTTACCTTTTAACTAGTACGAAATATTATGAAGAAGATATATATATTTTTTCCTATATCACAAACCGTTAGCGCTAGTAGGCTTTTTTATGGAGGCACAGATGGACTTGCCCTTTGCCCGTTAGTTGGTGCAGGTTTTTAGATACTTACTTGATAGTTGATATAGGAGAGTTGAATGACAGCCGCTGCCCACTCCACTCTCCTCTTCTGCTTCAACTGCCTGTACTCCTCTCTCGCCTGGAAAAGTAGTAGTAGTAGTAGTAGTAGTAGTAGTAGTAGTAGTAGTAGTAGTAGTAGTAGTAGTAGTAGTAGTAGTAATAGTAGTAGTAGTAGTAGTAGTAGTAGTAGTAGTAGTAGTAGTAGTAGTAGTAATAGTAGTAGTAGTAGTAGTAGTAGTAGTAGAAGTAGTAGTAGTAGTAGTAGTAGTAGTAGTGGCAGTAGTAGTAGCAGTAGTAGTAGTAGTAGTAATTAGTATCATCATTATCTTCAAACTCATTAGATAGTGTTAGGTTAGGTTAGGTTAGATTAGGTTAGGTTAGATTAAGCTAGGCTAGGTCAGGTCAGGTCAGGTCAAGTTAGGTTAGATTAGGTTAGGTTAGGTTATGTCCGGTTAGGTTAGGTTAGATTACGTTAAATTTGGTTAGGTTAAACAGTACTCCTAACTTGAACTCCTAACTCCTAACAGTACTCATAACTATTAGGTTAGGTTAGGTTAGGGTGAACAATGCTCCTAACTTGAACTCCTAACTTGCTAACACTCACCAATAAGAAGAAATTCCATCCTTTCAGTGTGACTCGCTTTTCTTTGGGATCATCGGGGTTATTTTTCTTAACCTGACGCGTGGACGGACGGACGGACAGACAGACAGACAGACAGGCAGACAGGCAGACAGACAGACAGGTAGACAGGAAAAAAAACAGGAGTAACAAAAAAATATATAAAATCATATAAACACAGATGAGTAAATGAATAAACAAGAAATATAACCAAAATATAGTTAGACAAATAAATAAATAAGAAATAGACTAAACTTATATATGAAAAAGAGACAAAACAGAGAAAAAGTTATATTAAACCAAAAATTTCAATAGACAAAACGAATACAAAAGTCAACCCACACACACACACACACACACACACACACACACACACACAGTACATACCTTCCAGCTTCTCCAACAGGTAGCTATTGTCACTTGGGCCGCCCTCTTCGCTCTGTATCGCGTCTTCTCCCGCCAACCTCGATACGTTTTCTGTACCAAAATAGCTAAGTCCTCCATCCTCTCCCTGCGGTACTCCTCCAACTCGTGAACCTGCGGGAGTGTGGGGGTGTTAGGGTGTGTGTGTGTGTGTGTTATTGTTATTGTTGTTGTTGTTATCACTGTTGTTGTTTACACTCATGGATTTAGTATTTCACACGATTATATACACATACATATCAACACGCACACACACTCACCGCTCTCTGGCTCTTGATAAAAACTTTCGTCCTTCCAAAAGTGTACTGGGAGGGCGTCAGCGGTAGATCAGCCAGCAGGAGAGCGCACCCTTCCAACGGCGCACCTCTCCAGGCAGGCCAAGTGTGTAAGGAGAGCATACCGTACCGACCGAGGAAGACTTCATGAGTGTTTCTGAACGACCAACCTTCACCGCGTACTCTAGCTTGCTCCACCAGGCTAAGAGGAAGGAAAAGAAGAGGATAGAAGTGATTTTATGCTAAGGAATGTTTTTGATAGTTAGTGTATTAGTAAGAGAAAGGAAGTAATTGTGAGTGTTTCTGAAGGACTAACCCTCACCGCGTACTCTAGCTTGCTCCACCAGGCTAAGAGGAAGAAAAGGAGAGGATAGAAGTGATTTTATGCTAAGGAATGTTTTTGATAGTTAGTGTATTAGTAAGAGAAAGGAAGTAATTGTGAGTGTTTCTGAAGGACTAACCCTCACCACGTAGTACCTTAGCTTGTTCCACCAGGCTAAGAGGAAGAAAAGGAGAGGATAGAAGTGATTTTATGCTAAGGAATGTTTAAGAAAGGAAGGGAGAGAAAGAGGAAGGAAGACTTTGTGAGTGTTTCTGAAGGACTAACCCTCACCACGTACTCTAGCTTGTTCCACCAGGCTAAGAGGAAGGAAAAGAAGAGGATAGAAGTGATTTTATGCTAAGGAATGTTTTTGATAGTTAGTGTATTAGTAAGAGAAAGGAAGTAATTGTGAGTGTTTCTGAAGGACTAACCCTCACCACGTAGTACCTTAGCTTGTTCCACCAGGCTAAGAGGAAGGAAAAGAAGAGGATAGAAGTGATTTTATGCTAAGGAATGTTTAAGAAAGGAAGGGAGAGAAAGAGGAAGGAAGACTTTGTGAGTGTTTCTGAAGGACTAACCCTCACCACGTAGTACCTTAGCTTGTTCCACCAGGCTAAGAGGAAGGAAAAGAAGAGGATAGAAGTGATTTTATGCTAAGGAATGTTTTTGATAGTTAGTGTATTAGTAAGAGAAAGGAAGTAATTGTGAGTGTTTCTGAAGGACTAACCCTCACCACGTATCCTAGCTTGTTCCACCAGGCTAAGAGGAAGAAAAGGAGAGGATAGAAGTGATTTTATGCTAAGGAATGTTTAAGAAAGGAAGGGAGAGAAAGAGGAAGGAAGACTTTGTGAGTGTTTCTGAAGGACTAACCCTCACCACGTATCCTAGCTTGCTCCACCAGGCTAAGAGGAAGGAAAGGACAGGATAGCAGTGATGTTAAGGTAAGGAATGTTTAATAGTTAGTGTAATATAAAGGATGGGAGAGAAAGAGGAATGTTAGTGGTAGGTTTGTGTATTAGAAAGGAAGAGAGGGAGAGAGAGAGAGAGAGAGAGAGAGAGAGAGAGAGAGAGAGAGAGAGAGAGAGAGAGAGAGAGAGAGAGAGAGAGAGAGAGAGAGAGAGAGAGAGAGAGAGAGAATGAATGTTAATGGTAGTTAGGGACAGTTTAAGAGAATATTTATAAGAAAAGAAGGGAGAGAAAAAAAAGTAGGGAGAGAGAGAAAAGAAGGGAGAGAGAGAAAAGAAGGGAGAGAGAAAAGAAGGGAGAGAGAGAAAAGAAGGGAGAGAAAGAAAAGAAGGGAGAAAGAAAAGAAGGGAGAGAGAAAAGAAGGGAGAGAGAGAAAAGAAGGGAGAGAAAGAAAA